>VZSV01000214.1:719406-735843 GCA_013398735.1 Nothocercus julius | reverse complement strand
ATATTTTATACATATTTAATATTAGGTTATCAGAACAGCAAGTGGAAATTTGCATATAGTAATATAATTTCAGATTCAGTAAAGGTATAAGATTTTGTTGGTTTTTTTATAGCAATATAGATGGATCAGAAAAATTTTATTTATCTTTATCAGAAGAATTTATTTTCTGCCATTTTGGAGCCTTTTTGCCATTCTGCCAACATGAACATGAAAAAAGCTTCCAGACACCTCACTCTGAAACATAAATCTTCCTTGTGCCATCCTCCTGCTACCCTTCACATGAGCCAAGGGGAGCTGAAGTTTTGGCAAGAACTGTTTTTTTTTTTTTTTTTGTCCCCTCCCCCACTGCTATTTTCTCTGGCAATTGGTCCTGAAGAAAATAGCCTTCATGTCTGCTTTAGACCCTGGGCCAGCACAGAACTGGGCAAATGTGCACTTGCTGTCAAAGTAAGAAGGAATTAGGGAGGGAGGGAAGAAAACAGGTGGAAAGAAGTGAAGATGTGTATTGAGAATGTATGCAAGAGAAATGCTGCTTTCCTTCGTGGTGTTTTTTTTCCCTCATGAGAGCCAGTTTCCCTGGAGCTCATGGGTGATTTTTTTGGTAAGTGCCCAAGATACCAGGCAACAGAGCGTCTCGTTTATCTGTTCTAGCAAATTGGAACTACTGAGTCAAGATGTAAAACAAACCCACTATAGACAATATAAAACCAAGAGTGATTGATGGAGGAACTATTTTCCCTAATAGCTTTCTAGTTATTTCCCTTTACTATGAAATGATATCGAAACTTTAAATAATTTACACTTTTCTTCAAGTCCTCATAGTACAACTGTTCTAGGAAGTTTTTAATCCCTTCCTGTAGAGGCAGTATAAGAAGTAATACATAAAATTGGATGTGGAAGATTAGAGCATTTTTCACTATGTTCATCCCTAAAGTCTAGGAAGCTTTTAAGTATCTCCAAGCCCTCATAGGCTGGTTCATAACATATTGTCTGAGAAGATAAATACCATATTGTAGAGGTAGAGAGTAGTCATCATGCTGGGCAGAGAGTAGTCATCAGTGGAAACTGATGTGAAAGTCATGCAATCTTCCTTTTCTCCCCCTTGGAACTACTCACTGTGCATATGTTACTGCAGCAAATGGAGCATAAGATTGGTCAGCTACTCAGTTTAGGGTGTTGGGTAAGTGCAAGGATCTGTATATTCCTAGGTTTGTGCTAACTGCACACCTCCTGTCTCTGTAAAGCAATCAGGAGTGACAGGGCAGCCTGCCAATGTGGAGAGTTCGGTTTGCAAAATAGCATAGATCAATCTGCAAAATCTCTCTGCTGCAGAATGCATGTGGAAGAGAGCAAGGTCTTTGTGTAGCCCTTTGGTGTTACAGGAAAAAGATGCTAGCAGTACTGTGAAAGCTTCCACTGAAAAATTGGGAGCATGTGAAGTTTGTCCATTACTCATCTTGCAGGAGGATGAATTTTAGCCATTTGCTCGAAAGGAAGGAAGGAAGGATTTGTTTGAAATTCTGCGGAAATGCTAGAGTTGCCTAGCACTTACACAGGTGTTTCCTGGACAGAATGTGATATACCCTTATATTAACCTAGGGCATCATATATTAACATAAAATTTTGCCCATCTTAAGGCATTCTCTGAAGCCAAATAGATTAATTAATTTTGCTTTCCTTAAGCTCGGGTAAGCAAAAAGCAGCTTACCAGCCATGTGATGCACGGATCATTTGTAATATTAGGGTTATTTTTTTTTTAAAGCTACAGGATTTTACTTCAGCATACTGCATAGGGAAGGGCAGGAAGGCTTGCCCTCAGTTTAGCAAATCAGCAGCAAGTAGCACTGTACTATTGCTTTATTTTTGACTGCTGGGAATTCTTACATGTAGCTTTCATCACAGAGTCCCTTGAAGTTATCAAAAGGCCATGATGCCACGAGAGGCCTGATCCTGTCACCTTCTTTGTTCCAGGCCCTAGCATTGGTCAACTTCCCTGTCATACCTGCGTCCTGTCTAAGCCTGTGGAAAACTTGATTGGCTTTTCTGGTTGATTTTCATCTAGCCGAGTGCCCTGATGTGATTCATGCCTAATAGCACCCATGCTGGCATGAAAGGATGGGCTGGGAGGATGGCAGATGACGCAAGTGCCAGTTGGTGGGAGAGGAGGCCAGAGCACCATTTGCAGTATGGATTGTAGCAACTCTGTAATTTGGCATTTGGCAGGCCAGAAAATGCTAATTTATTTATTTTTAAGGCAAAAATCAAGAAAACCAAATGACATGGTATTTCCTTAGTGCTGAAAACAAGGAACAAACTCTTACTGTTACTACTGTCTTTGGCCTGCAAACATATTTATTCCTTTAGTTTCTGAATAGCATTGAGGCACACACATTTATGACTGATAAGCTTTCTTATTGGAAAGCAGTGTGTCTGGAGAGCAGGGTGACAGCTATGAGGAATATCCAGCTGGCGCAGAGTGCGGTGCTGCAGCAGCTCGGCAGCGCAAATTGATTAGAGTGCAGGTTGCGCCCCGCACTCCAGATGTTGTGCTGGCTCCCCACGGAATTCCAGATTAAATTGAAGTCTCAGTACTGCTCTTTAAAACCTTCATTCAGTTTGTCTTCTGCTGAGGATTATGACCGAGGAATGTTAGGCTCCACGGGAATTTCCCTTTTTAAGAACTCTGGGATTATCTGACCTGTATACTTGTACTTTAGGGCATTGCTGAACATGTAACTGTTCTTCCATGTGGCTGATAGATTGCTAGAAGGTAGACTTTCTGTTTTTACTGGTATTTTTCTTTTTTCTTTGTATGTTTGAGAACTTTGTTTTAACAACTCAAGCTGTATAAAATGTTTTTCATGTGCAGTAAACAGGACCGTGAGCTAGCTCATGTGTTTTTTACGGTTAATTTAGTCCTTTACTAAGTGTAAATTGGCTGTCCATTTCTAAATCTGGTATGTGTTTTATACTTTTTTCTGTCCATATGGCACAGCTGAAAAGGGTTTTACTTATTATAGTTCAATAGTTCAGACCTACTGTATAGTGAGATTGCATTCTCAGAACATACATTTAAGCTAGATGATATTTATGAATTTATTCATTGAAATTGCTACCTCTAATGCTTTCTGTCTGAAATGCAGCTGCATTAAGATTTACTATGATAAATGTTAATTGATAAATGATAGTCTTTTGTCTGCACCTTATTACAGATTATAAATTAGAAGTGATAGAAACACTTTTCTGCATGCGGGAATTATACAAGGCATGGAAAAAATCTGTTTTGGAAAATATGTAGAAGATCCCACAATAGATCAGTAAAACTCTTTAACATTATGTTTTTGGCATGAGAAAGACGTGATGTGGTTTTTACATTGATTATTAAAGTGAATACTGAAGTGGATCCTTAACTGATACACTAAACAGTTTGTATTTCCTTCTCAGTGATCAAGTTACCTGTATTAATTAGCTGTAGAAAATCTATCTTTTTAGATCCTGTGAATGTATTTATGATGGTGAGGATTTATGCTCCTGTACATGCAATTTTATTGCAACTCAAAGCTGCAGCTGTCACACATGTAAATTGGGGAAAACAACATTTCCAAGTAATAATTAAAAATAGTTTTCAGCTGTGGAAATACAGTTAATAGGTAAAGGCAGGATAAATGATCCTCTGGTGTGCTGATAAATTTTGTGTGGTATGTTACCTTGAGATTACTTTTTTTTAAGTGTGAAACCAGGATGTAGTTCTCATCCTTTTTCTCAATGGATAACTAAGAATTTTGTACAAAATAGCATGGCTTCAAAAGGAGAGACTGCTCAGGAGGGCCCTGTATTTGGCTCTTACCTGATTAGTTACAAGCGGTAGGTGAGTGGTTTAGCCACGAAGAAGGCAGGGGGGACTCTCATAGATGCTGAGCAAGGAGCTGTTTCTGTGAGGTGGGCACATGTTTAGGTTTTCTTTGCAGTAAGACTTTTTCTGTCTCACACACCATAGTCTTTGTCCCCTTACTCTTCTCTTTGTGTACTCATTTTCATTTTAGAAACTTATTTTTCTTATTTCTAATTTTTTTTTTCCTTTCTTCCTGCAGTCTGTGTTTTCTTCTCCTGAGTATTCCTCTAGGATTCTTGACTGTAACCTTCCCTGCTATCTCTGCTATTTTTGCTCACTACCTTGTGATTGAGGACTGTACTTCTGATGCCTACTTGTTAATTTCTATAGTCCTTGTGTCTGGCACCACCCGGAGACATGTTTGGATGGTTGGGAGTGGAGACCTAGATGAGCAGTTGTTAACCCCTTTGCCCTGGGGTGGTCTTAAAGGCAGGAGGGGTATTTGAACATTAATCAGAAGGAAATAGTTTTATTTTGACTATTAAACCAACAAAAATAGTCTGCATACCGGTTTGTCTGGACCAGAAATACAGCAGTGTAATTCCATATGTAATTCCATATACCCTGCTACTTAATTAATATGCTGAAGCTTAAAAATCTGCTTCTAGGAATGGGTTTTCTGTGGAATTGTGTTTTAGTTTTCAGCTATGCTATTTTATTTCAGATAGCATCCTGTTAGGCTTTACTGCATATCTGCAGTAAATCTAATGACAAGTTACTCTAGAGAAATATAACAACATGTTTAAAATTTGTTTCCTTGCTTTACAAGATTTCTGTCACTTGAATGCCTGTCGTATGACATGACTTGCAGTATAACTTTGTGAGGGTGATTTGTGCTTATTTTTAGTTGAAGTAGAGTAAGAATTTGTGTTAGGAAACAGGTTTTAGAGCAATTGATCTGTTTAAAATATCCCATTTGGAAATAGACTATTAAGTGTAAGCACATGTAATGCTAGATGTTAGTTATCAATAAGATATTGTGATGCAGCGTTTACAATTTAATAATTGACTAATGCCTCTTATAGACAGAACTTATTATGCAAATATATGATTTCTTTTTTTTTCAGATTAAAAAGAATAAGATACAGTTATTTTTCACTTGGTTAGATCCACAGTATTATTAGGCTTTTATGCCAATATGGATTTTCTTTATCAGTATCGATTTCAGGGAGATAGGCCTCTCATTTCATTCGCTTGTAGGAAGGAAGAAGCTAGGCAGCATATGCTGACCTGTTGTTTCATTCAAACAGCAGCTGTAAATTGTTAATAGGGTTAATATTGGGCTGAATGATCTCTGTCAACTTTGCTCTCCTCAAAAAAAAGTATCCAGAAGTTTTTTCCTACTTAGAAAGAAAACACTGAAAACTAGTAAATTGAGATCTTGATGTACTGTGCTGCATGATGAGTAAACTTAACATAGGACATCCACAGATATACGTATTCACATAGTTGTTGAACCCTTCTTGTTATTTTTAGCAGAATGAATAAACTTGAGTCTAAAAACTCCTGAGTTTGTGAAATCTTCCTGCGAATCCTGATTTGGGAAACAGCTTCTGACTCTGACACTGATTCACTTGCAATTGAAGTTAAATGTATACTATGTATACCTCTGTTGGACCTTTTCAATTTTCCTGAGTGCTGCTGTTTCTTTTTTTTTTTTTCTTTTTTTTTTTTATACAGTCTTTATCATGCTTGCAAAGTACGTACTCTTGTCAGATGGTTCTGAACTCTGTTCTAAAATACGAGACCTTGTTTTTTTCCTGTGTATTGCTAAGTCGCAAGCAACATCTTATTTTAGTGTACTACTGAAAAGGTAGGTTGAAGTGCTCAAGAGGCTCAACCAAACTTGAGCGTCTCAACATAGTTTATGTGATCTGCTAAGTGCAGGATTATTCTTCATGTTGTGATTGAGCTGTATATTAACATCAACATGACAATAAAAGATTGGGCATTGGGTGAGAAGAGAATAGGTAGTGGGACCTTGAACTTGTTAGCAAGATAGGTGTGGGCATTTTATTATCCAGGTAAAATTAATAGAGTTTATTTTTGCCTCTTAAAACAAGGCTCTTGAACATAGATTTAGTTTCAAGGTTATCTGTTCTGTAAAGCGCTTAAGCCTTTGTTGATTTTTTTTTTTTTTTTTTTTTTTTTTTTTTTTTTTTTTTTTTTTTTTTTTTTTTTTTTTTTTTTGTTTGCGAACCATGACTTAGATTTTCTTTTCAGCTTTACTTGCTCAAATGAGAAGAAGGTGTCAGGGCGGGGAGGGAAAAGAAACAAGCGTGGGGAATTTCATATATTAAAATGCCCAGAATTGTGCTCCTTCCTCATAGCTTCTTTCTCCCTCTTCTTGAGCTTCAGGCTTCTGAAGATCAGCCAGGGATTTTGCCATTGAAAGGTTCTGATATGGCAGGAAAGAATATTTAATTTGAAAATGTATTTTTTTCTTTATACTTAGTTGTAGTAAAGAAAGGAATTCCCTTTTTGTTTGAAGTACTGCTGTTAGAACCAATTAAGAGGCTTTTTTATATGGATTATATGAAAACAGAATTATAGCCACAGATGTCCCTTTTTTCCCAAGTGAGAATGTACATACATTTTAAGATGCACTGGCATAATGAAGTGTGAATCTTGACTATTTCACCTGTTCTGATTTCAGTTGTCATTTTGTTTGTGCCTTAAGTACTTTGCTTATAGAGTTGCCCTTTCCCAAATTTTGCAAATTCCACTACTGAAATGTTTGTTAATAAGATTTTTTTTTTTTTTTTCCCTGGAAAGACATGATTTGAAAAGAAGCATTGCAAATATTAAGGAATTGCAAACACAGTGACAGAGGATTAAAGGCCAAGCTTGTTTTCACTGTAATGGTTCTTTGTTCTGCCCAATGATGTGCCATAGATATTTACATCACAATCCTCATTGTGAATCAACTTAAAGCATAGAAAATACAATAGCGAAGAGTCTGGTATTGCAAAATCCCATTCACAGAAATTCTGCTAATGGCATGACTGCAGCATCAGACTTAAGAGTTCTTAGTGCAAGTCCTTGTGTTGAAAAACCCTGGGGGGAAAAGTCTACCTATAAATACTGCTCAGAAGGATTAATTTGCTCAAGTTTGGAAAGTAGGGCAATTAATCTGATTGTGCTGCTTCCAAAAGCTGCTCTATTGTCTTTGTTTTTCTCTCCTTGTTTGCCTTTGATGTCTGAGGGAAGAAAAGTACTTAGGATTTAAACCATTAGTGTTTATAACACGGACTTCTGATCAGCTTTATGTAGAAAGGGGACCATAAAAGGTAATAGCAAAAGCTGAAACTCTGAAAATCCAGTTGCAAACAAAAGCCTCACTTGTGTTATATTTGATTAAGCAGGTGTTAAAAGGCCCGGTTTATCAAATACTATGCCATTAGGAGGAGTTCCCAGTAGAGTTATCTGGCCAGTAAAAGAACAGTTAGACTATTGTGATATGTGTGCTAATGCTGCCCAGGCCCTTGAGATTAAGCTCCAATACTCGGGTGTAATCAGGATATTGTAACTTTGGTGTTAACTCTCTAATTGGTTATATGGAGCAGATGTATATATTCAGCCAGCATGGAATGCCCTAGGTGGCCTGACTTTTCAGCCATAGAGAATACACGCAGCAGCTGTGGGAAGCATGCACAAGCTGTGGTTGGGTCAGGGTCAACAGTCCCATCTTGTGTTTCAAGAGGCTTGTGAGTAGCACAGCTCATTCCCTAGATTTTTGTGAGTGCATTTTGTTTGTAGATGATCGTGCCAGTTATTCTTCTCCCAAGACAGGGAAGGGGAAGCACTGGGATATTAAGCTACCTGCCTAAAGTCACAACAGACGCCGCCGGCTAGAGCTGACTCCTCGTCTCATAAATCTTGTATCTGCTGAGCCCTCTTTGTCCACTGAACCATGATGAGCCACTCATGTTCAATGATTTTCTTAAAAACTCTGAAAGGACTGCTCCGTTCTTATGGATGCTGGATTTCAGAATGCCGTTTGGATGTATTTTTGAGCAAAAGCAACTGTTTTTTTTTAAATTCTGTGTAAACAGGAAAAACCTAGCTGTTTTTCTTGTGCTAAAAAAAAGGCACTCATAGCCAGATGCCAAGTCCCATGCCAAAGAAAATTTTGCAGCTCAATTATTAACTCCTGGAAAAGAGCTTGTAAAGGAAATGCCAAGAGTTTCTTAATTATAGTGACTATAGTCACCTGTCACAATAAGATACATGCTTGAGTCTGTTGACCTGCAGTGTCAGCTGTCAAACAAACTCACAAAACTGTTTGGAGACTGAGTGTAATGCTCTTCAGGAGCAGCTCATATCTGCTATTCTCAGGGAGCACCTTGAACTAATATGCAACGGTGCTTTCCCTTTGTATCACCTGTGTGTCTTACTGGTGGCATTGCGTCTAAACACATCTGCATCTCTGCTGCTTTAGTACAGAAAGGAATTTTTTTCTCGGACTAGATGAAAGCTCATATTATTCTAGACAATTTGGAAGGATTAGCAGTTTCAAAATGAGAAAAGGTTGTTTTCTTTCTTCATTTTTTTCTCTTTGAAAAGGTCTTTAAGGCGAGATTTACTTTGAAATTCTGCCACTTGAGTTATTTGTAAGATATAATGGCCTGGAATAGAAATCTTCCTGTTAATATGGGTCGACATGCTGAAAGACTGATATACCAGTGACCCAGTTTTCCTAGGTATATTAAGTTTCCATTTTGCTGTGTCATCAGTTAAGGATTTTTTCCTGCTTGTTTACTTGAAGATTATAGAAAATTGCCAATGGAATTAGGCTTGGTGAAAGTGAGAGCCTCAAATTGGGATTGCGTGGCTGGTGCTGAAAGGTTGCTTCAGGAACAAATCCTTTCCCAACCAAGCTGCCATCCAGCCGTGAGCATTGCATTGCACGGCTAACTAGAAGCAGACCACAGTTACTTTCAGTGTCCAAGGACCTGCCGAAATTCGGCTGTTTTTGCTACGTGATGAACACATTGCTGTTATGTATATTAGCATGAGATATTTATGGCTGATATGTAAGAACTTGGTTTTCTAATGCTTTAAAATGCATTCATGAATAACCAGCAATTTTATGTGTGATTATGAGCTACTGCATATCTTTGCTCCTAAAAATTCTTCATTTTAGGTTAGCTAATGAAACCCCTCTTGTCATTGTTCATCTAAGAATTGGTCTAATTAAGCTTTAAATATCAGTCTTAACTATAACCAGACTTTTGAGATGGTTTAAAAAAAAAAAAATGCTGATTTTAACAACTGCTTTCTGTTTTTGCTCAGGATTTAAAAAACATTTGCATTATGAGACGATGTAAGTATAGTTTTGGAATTATTTTGCCTAGTAAGCAAGGCATTTTAGCTATTAATTGGGAAGTAGGGTCTGTGTGCTGCCTTGAGGAGCTGGTCTTCCTAAAAATAGCAGTTTTTTGATGCCCGTTCAGCCAATAGTATCGATCACTGCAGTGCTACTGAGACGTATACTGTGCTTCAAGCATTGATCTCTAATATTGTGAGACTTCTTGGGGTAAATAGTCATATATAAAAATTGATTTTAGTTATATTTTTCAAGGGAAGTAGTTTTAGAGAAAAGAGTCTTTTGGCAAAATGAACTTGATTTGGAATTTATTAGATATAGGCATTTAATTAGCATTATACATACTTAAAGAATATGCAAAATCCATTTTTTCCCCTAAAAATAAGCAGTTAAAGGGTAACTGAAACATTGTTTTGTCTTGCTGCAGTTTTTAGAGGCGGAAGGAACAAGTTATTTTTGCAAGCAGGTTCTCAAGTATTGTTGTAATTTTAATAATACCTAGGCATTTTTATTTTAAGTTGTAAATCGAGGCAAAATGTTTATATCTGTTTTGAAGCTATTCAACATTCTCTCCTCCTACCAAGCATTTGGGGAAGAACTGACAGAAAAATGCTTCATTAAGATGTCCAGCCTGAAGTCGTAGGCTTGCATTCGATTAGACAGCTGCCCCTTCAGGTCAAGTCCTTGAGAAACCTTCTTCCACAGACCCACTTCTCCAGCCAATAAGCTGCCTTTGACCTGCAACCATTTTCATACTGTTGCATAAGCCAGCAGGAAAATAGTGTTTACCCCTTGAGTCTAGCTTAGGAGCAGTGCCTGCAGTTCACTGCTAATAAATGGAATACCAGTGTTGACTTACAAGTGCTAGGCAGTGTGTGCATGTGAACAGTTAGATTTGATGGCAGTCAGTCAGTTCCAGTACTTGAGATGGTAACACCAAAACAACAGTTCAGGTGAAACGAGGATGCTTCAATTTGTGCTATGCCAAACAATCACTTATTGTCAGCTGCTCCTCGGTTCTGTTGCTTTTATTGTTTGTGGTATGTTGATAGCTGTAATGGTGTTATGGGGGTTATGTAGCAGCAATAATACAAATCTTACCAATACAAAAAGTGTCAAAGGTATTTCAGAACTCCACCCCTTTCACAGAATTGGGAGTGAAATCAGCAGGTAAGCTGTTGTGGTAATGTGTGCTGACAAAATTTCATGAGCTTTCATGCAAGAAAAAGGCAAGAATAGGATTTTTTTTTTTTCTATTTATTTGGCTTTTCTAGTGTTAGCTAGAATGCTTCAGATAATTTAAATAGTTCATTTTGAAGATACTGATGATGATCCATGAGGCTGGGAAAATTGTTAATGTATGGAACCAGCTTGGTTGTCACATACTACTTTTCAACTTAATGTTTCATATTTCAGATGATTTTTTTCATTTTGCATTTTGTTGTTTTTTTTACACTTTTGCTGATGTATGATGAAGAAGGCTTAAAATAAAACTGGAAGGAAAAAGGATTCATCTCCAGGTGATAAGAATAATTTATATGTTCGTTCCCGTATTTCTCCTCCTTTATCTTCCTCAGCACATTTCCTTATCCTTTCCTTAGAGTTTGAAACTAGTCTTTTTATGTTTTTAGGCCTGCATTTTCTCCACTTAGCTTATTTCAGTGCCCAGATCTTTAATTTAAAGAGGAGATGAAACTTATTTTCAGCATTCAGTGACTGACAAAGGGGGTTTCTTCTGTGAATGCTGTCAACACAAACTGTGCGTATAGTGACAAAAATATTTTTATACTAAGGGCTAGGTTCCCCATGGCTGTTTTCGGGCATTTGTTGCTGTATATGCTTTCCAGAGGCTGGGTGTTTCCTGCTAATTTTGCTGCTAATCTCTGGTCTAGACAAAACCTTAGCACCTTTGATTCATTTAATGTCTGTTTTGCGTTTGCTTATCTATGCCTTCTTTGGCAAGCTGGCCTATTCATTTCTATGCAATATGTCTAATCCCTAACACCAGTCAAAGTCCTCTGTAGAGCATTTACTCTAATTTGGCTGAGTAGAGAGTTTTTTGCCTGTTGTTTTCTTATTTCTACAAATTGAAACAGGGAGATAATGGGGAGTAATCTGTAGTACATGCAAGCCTCTGAAGGAGCACGTGTTTTGGGTCCCGTCTGTGGAAGACCTGCTTTTCTCTCTGTCTTCTCCTTTCATCAAAGAACTTGATCAAAAGAAATTAATTCTTCTGGTTCTTGAGGTCTCTGGCTCCATGATGGGTGTTCTTGCAATGGTAGTTACTATCACATTAGCGAGTGCTGTTTTGGAGGGCATCACAGGATGTTTACATATGCATATTTATCAAATTTTATATAATAGAAAAATCTGAACTATGTGGTAGCTTGCATCTCTGACTGGCGCAATTCAGCGTGCCTAAATTTGTGAAGCGTGCATATGAATCCAGGCTCTTGTGGCAAGCTCATGGAATATGTTTTCAGCTTTGGTTCATAGGACCCTTGTTGCTGAATCCTGGTGGCTGCTATTTGTTGTTTCAGTCGGTATCCCCCGTCCTCTTCTCGTAGCGATGCTGTGGCCATCTCCTCTTAGGAGTGGGGCAATTTTCTGCAGCTTAGTGCTGCTGTTGAGTCTGACCTGTTATCCTCAGAAATTTGTCAGCATGTGAAGTATTTCCTCCCTCTTCATATTGGGAATGCATGCCTTTTCAGAAGTAGGGGTTCTCATTCAGCTTGTCCTGACTGCTGTTAAACAGGTTTAGTTCCATGGAGAGAGAGAGAGAGAGAGAGAGAGAGAGAGAGAAAAAAAAAAAAAAAAAAAAAAAAAAAAAAAAAAAGATTTTTTAAGAGTGTCTTACTTGAGGTTTTTCACTTTATCTGCCTTTCTCGAGCGCTTGTATGCCTTGCATTATGAGATGGATCTTATGATAGTTTTATAATCTCTGCCCTAGTAGTATGAGCAGCTGACACTATGTTATAGTGGTATCACCTGTTAACCCCCTGGGTTGCCCTGAAATGCAAGTGTCTCAGTAAATTGCTTTTACTTTGTTACTGCCCCTTTGGCATTTGCTGCCCTACCAGAAATCCCACTTCGGTGCTGCCAGTGAATCTCAGCTTCAGAAGCTGCTGTGGAATACTGGGGTTTCTGCTACTTGGTCAATTCATCTGTCATTTCCATTTCGGTCTGCCAGAGCCCGAGGACTGCAGCAGTCAGTTGACACACAGCTCCCAGTGTTGGGCTCTCTTACATGTTAGTTGCTGTGGATGGGCAGGTGTTTGCAGTGGGTCTCTGGGCACTTAAGGGATGTTCCTGCTGAAGCACTGGGCCAGCGTTGGGATGGGCTGTGCAGGTGTGTGCTGCATGCTGCCACCCCCAGTCTGGAAACTTGACTGAATGAGATAAAGGTCAGAGCCTGAGGGTCAGGAAGAAGAGGCATCCAGAAATGCACATTCATCTGTTCTTTAGAGGGACAGTTAATCTTACCACAGCTGACACTTATGAAGTGGCTGCTCAGTGGCAGCATGAGCACCTGGGGATTTGCTGTTGTCATTTAACTTGAGTGAGTCCAGAATAAAGCAAATGTCATATGCATATCAAATACAGGTATATAGCAGATTAAAATCAGCTACAGCAAGATTGCTGCTAAGCTTCTGGATTTTGCCAGTATCATATGGAGTGGACATATCTAGCAGTGTTCTCTCTTTTTTTTTTAGCAGGTTTTGGAATAGTTTTGGCTCCTTGTCCAAAAGCTCCATTTTCCGTGGTATTTTCTATTTAACGTGTCTATGTATTTTGTTTCCTGTTTACCAGTAGTCATCTTGCTGGGCAAAGTTTAAAGTGCAAGTAGTTGGCTGCCTTCTCCGTTTCAGGGGTGTGTCTACCTATTTGTTTTTACCTTCCTCCAGAGACTTGGTATGAAAGCAGGTTCTTAAAGCTGGAGTCATAATGGATAAGGGTGAGACCATGATATTTAATGTAACCTGTCAGCCTGAATGTTGCAAACACTTTCTTGCAGACAGTCCCCTCAAATGAGATCAGGTGTGTGCAAGTGCCACTTTATGTGCCTGTGAAGTGCTGCTAACAGAATGAAAGCAGCTTTGACGAGGCATGCCAGCATCTGAGCTTTGACCTGCTAATGACTTCCACATTTAAAAAATCATGGAGCGAGGAATTACTGTGTTTGGCGAATTCACACTGCTACTGTGCCAAAGCTCTGTAAGAGGAGAGCATGTTTGGTAAGCCACTGCAAAGAATGTCACAAGAATAGGAATCTTAGTAAAAGCAGCACTAAGATGCTCTACATGCTGCTTCTCTGTTTAAAGCAGTGAAGCACAAGAGGACTAACCCACAGTGTCCAATATGTCCCCTTGCATTGGTGTCAAATTAAATATTTTGTCTGCCCACATAAACACTGGAATGTCCTACACGCTGAAGAATGGCTGGTGGTGGAGGACTGGATTTAGTGGAAACAATAAGAAGCTAAAGGAGATATGAAATCAACCACACACATTCGTACACTTGAAATTACTCAAAACACACTATGTGTGGGTTTTAACAAGTGTGTTGGTTGCAGAGATCAGTACGGACTTTTAGTTTGGGTCATGCAAACACATGCCTCAAACTTGATGGCTGGTCAGTGAGCAACTTTTGTGTTGCTCTTATTGCAAGATGATGAACAATGCAAATGCTTCTGGAGTTATACGTTATTACCCAAATCAAGTGCTGTTTTTCCTTAGTCAGCAGTTTCTGTTACAGTTTTGCACCATATGTTCTTGGAAAACAGCAGATGCATGGTCTAACAATTAGCAGCAGAGCTTTTCCGCTTGAGAGTTTGTGATAACACTAAGATAATTCATAACTAATTTGTGTTCCCTTTGTAAGATAGATTTTTTTTTTTTTTTTTTTTTTGATATTTGCCCCCACAGTTTTCTGCGCCTACTTGGAGTTGCAGAAGGGTTTGGCTATGTGAGGATTTGACAGCTCTTGTATTAAATCTTCCCAATAACTCAGAAATGATCATCTCTCTTAATGCTCACGTAGCAAAGTGACTTCCCCAGCATCACAGAAGATGCCCTAGACGAGCCTGAGGAAGATGACAGTTGTCTTGAAGAGTGATCCTTCTGCCAAGGCAGCCATTGGTGCAGTGTTCGTGGGGGAGCTGCCCAGAGATGCAGGATTTGTCTCGTCACACCTATTGCCGCTCTGGAAGCAGTGCTGGAAGAGGTTGTCGTCTTAGTCCCTTTACCTCCTTTTGGGTACAGGGTTCATTTCATTAATAAAGGGACATTTCATTAATTAAGTAACACCCAGGTACTGGGTGTTACTTCAAGTTTTCTTTTCTGATGAAAGGTACTTCCTTGTAAGATTGCAGAAAACGGAGGAGATGGAAGGTGGCTATAAACTTATATAATTACAGGAGGGAAGAGGCCAGCTAACCACTGGGTATTCTGGTAGATCATCTCAGCCCCAGAGGAGTTTCAAGGGTGTAATCTGAATTCTAAGTCCTCTAACATCAGCGTTCCCACTGGAAGTAAAAGGCACTTGACAGGATTCAGAGGATATATTTGTAAAAATGTTAATTAACAAGTTGGTCCTGCCTAGTTATTTCTTTTGAAAGCAATCTTGCCTGGTTTCTTGTGAATAGTATATTAGCCTCTGTATTCTTTTGAAAAATATATTGATCAATTCCTTTTTCCTAGTTCAGCCTTGCAGTGCTAGGTAGAAAAATGTATATAATATGTATACAGTTTCCTTCAGCAGAAAACTTATTATCTAATAACTTTCTTATATAGTCTAGCTATAGTCTATAGCTAGAGATTAAAAACGTAGTCTTGCAGGACTTTGGTTCTGAGGTTCCTGTAAATAATGCCAAAACTGGAAGAAAAGGCAGAAGACTTAGCTTTTAATTTATATTTTTCATTTAACTGTGAAAGTTTTTTAGCAGTTTTATCAAATATGAAGCCTGATATATTCTTCAGAAAGTGTTACTGTCTCCTCTTCATATATGTTTACTTACAGCACATTGGAAGTCCATGACTCCTTTCTGTTCTTTCTCCATTATGCCAATGAATAGGTGGCAGATCTTTCCTTAACAGCAGTTTAGTGTCTGCAGGTGTTTGATTTCCCTTCCTTAGATTGAGGTGAGGGCAATCAAGGCTGAGCACTTATTCTTTGTTACACTATTATTCACAAGGTAATCAAGACCCCAACACATGGGTACAATTGCATTTTTTATGTGGACAACTTTATACTAGACTTTTTATTGCAGCATAGATCATCTTGTCTCACAGGGTCACTGTGGTCTTTAAAGTTTCTTCTAAACATGAGGGAGGAAAAATCCTGCCATTGTTCAGGGATATTTCTTGATGTATAGATTAACTATTTTTGATGGAATTATTTGCCGTAATAATCCATTCTGCTCATAAAATGCATCACATTTCTAGTGATCAGGTGTGAGTATTATTGTTGCTGGGAAGAAGTGGTTCAATCTGGCACATTTCACCTATCCAGCTGTTTCTGTTCCTGCCTCTAATGGAGTTGAAGGAGTAGTTTCCAGAAGTCATTACCACTTATTATGTCTGGATACTAACATGGTCCAAGCTCTTTTCCCAGTCAGGTTTAATTCCAAAGTATGCAACACAGGCTCTAGGCTTTTTTTTCTCTTTTTTTTTTTTTTCTTGCTTTTGTTCCAGTCCTTTTCAAAAGGTGTCTCTGGCGATGTGGTATTCTTTTCTTAGCCTTGAATTTGACCAGCTATGCAGTTTGCTAAAGACTGAGGAATTCACTGTTCAGTTACTGTTTTTCTACATTTCTGTACAGCTGAATTATTGGAATCATCATTCTCATCTCCAAAAAGTGTGTGTGGATGGGGGGGAGGGAGTGTGTGTGTGATTCCCCGATGTGTCCTAAATAATGTGAAGTTAATGTGAAGGCTAATATGAAGCCTAAACAGATTTCATATTAGGTAAAAAGAACAGATGCTGGCCTGGCAGAGATTTGACTTTGATCACCAATAGAATGAAGTACAGTTTAATGAAGATAAATTTTAGTTAAGTTGAAGTTATTCTGAGAGGAGACAATTTCTCTGTTACTAACTTTTCTGTCTGCGAAAGCATCTGTTCATTTGGCTTGCAGTAGGTTGTCATTTTTCTCCCTGTCTCCAAGATAGTCAACAAGATAGTCAAGCAGCTCTGGCTTTGAATTTTTTTTTTTTTTT
>VZSV01000214.1:681286-714017 GCA_013398735.1 Nothocercus julius | reverse complement strand
TTTTTTTTTTTTTTTTTTTTTTTTTTTTTTTTTTTTTTTTTTTTTTTCCTTTTTTCTTTCCCTGAAGAAGAATAGACGGCCTATTTCTGGAAATTAAATTTACGGAAGATGTGGCGCAAGTTGCGTAGTACACCAAGGTACTGTTAAACAAGTACACTTAGGTCATCTCTTAACAGGATTTCTTGTTCACAGAAAGAGGTATTAATGGTATCTTTGTTTTGGCTTTCAAATTATTAGTTTGTGCCAATTTGAAAACTTTATGCTGTAGCAAGCAAAAAGATCAAGGAGTCTATGCAAATTAGTACATGTGGAATTCAGTAGATGTCTTTGTGTTCAAATGTAAGTGTGCTCTGTTTTAGGAATACCTTTGCCTGTTGTGCAGCAGCGTAGAAGCGTGCAATTAAGCAGCCTTGTTAACCAGCCTTTCCAAATGTGAGATGTTTCCCTTCCTAGTCATCTGGAATGATCTCTCTGGCTTATATTCATTTTCACGTTGCTCGTTTGGGACCAGCTTTTTCAGAGCTATGTGTCTCAAAAGCAGTTATGAAGTATCTTTACTGGTCACCTATAACCTAAGTTTGATGCTACCTTCTTAAAGCGCATCTTGTCTGGGCATACGGAGTTATTCTAGGAGTCTTTTTTTTTTTTGTTGTTGTTGTTGTTTTCAGCTGTCAGATTTTAGTCTTGGCCTTTTCACACTTGCTTGCAACTTGGGGAACTGGGCAGAGTCATTTGTTGGCTTTTGCTTCAGGTGTAACAAAGCTCTGATTGTCATTTTCCAACATCATCCAGTTTAAAGCAGACACGCCTAAGCAGAACAAGTTAAGATCATGGGCCATGTAAACCTGTAAAAGCAAGCCCTTAGAATGGGAAGGGCCAGTCTTAGTTTAAGTCACCTGTCGTAGGAATAACTATCCCTACGGAGAGTGTGAGCTTTGATTTCTGATCACTTCAGGGCCTTGAGGAAAAGATAGGATCGGGGCAAGTGGGCTTGTGCAACCGCTAAGGAAGTCTGCTTTTTTGTTTGCAGCACACTGCGCAGTATTTGTAGGTCACTATGAAAGTCCGAAGAGATTATTGTTGTTTAACTTAATAGAACTTGGGTGTGAAGGAATAAGGAATGCAGAGATGCTGCTGTGAGACCAGTTTTAAAGCAGTTCATAACTTTCACCTGGGGGTTCATAGTTATGTGATGGTGAGGATTTATGATAGTAAGTTAGGTCATGCAGCTTAATTTTCTCATTCTACTCTATTGCTTGCTTATCGCTCCCTCCCCGCCCCCGCCAGGAAAAAAAGAAACAGACAACACCCCCTGCCTTTCCTCAGGCTTGCTTGTGCTGAGAAATCAGCCAAAATATGCTTAGGTACAAAGGCCAGTGTACAAAACTACTTATCTCGCTTACCTGAAAAGAGCGCAGACAGATCAGCAAAATCTCAGATCTGTGAGGAGTTGGAGGACACGACACTGATGTGTAAATGTTTGTATTTCATGGCTGTCCTTGCAGAACTGGAGTAATATGGAGTCCTTGGAGAACTGGAGTAATAATTTATAAAATATGAAGAGCACTCTTTTTTTTTTTTTTTTTTTTTTTTTTTTTTTTTCTTCACCTGGAATTATTAAGTTTTAAAGATTGTGTGCAAAATATTTTATTATTAAGAGCACCTGAAGTAACTGGGGAATACCCAGACTTGATTTTAAAACATCTTGTAACGATTGAAAACTGTTTAAAAGAGAAAAATCAAAAAACAAATCAAAAAAGCAAACTATGAAAGCACAGAGACTTGCATTTTGCTGTCTCTTAGTCAGAGTCTTGTGTTCACACAAAAATGTGTGAAATCTGCTTTTATGTCTCTAATTTTTTAGAACTGAGAACCATATGGTATCTTGCTTTTACATTTCTTAGATGTCCTTAATCGTGTCTGCGTAGCAATTAGGCTTGTGCATAAATTAAAGAAAATAACATATTATTCTTACTGGATAAAATACAGCAATAAGTCATTGAAGCTTTACAATAACTCTAAAAAGCACTTGGAATAGGGCATTTCATTTTACAGTTACTTAATAGTCAATTTCTCACCATTTAAAGTTTATTGGATCATTCTTTCTCTTATTGTGAAACAGCAAGTTCCAGGATGTCCAATACATGCAGTGACAGAGACCTAGACTTCCTTGCTTACTGATTCCAGCAAAGCACTCGACATTGTGCTCGTTGAAGTCAATGGGGCCATTCATGTTTTGAAAATGTGTGTTGTTAAGTGTTTTACTGAACAGGGACCAGATTGTTCTCCAAGTCAAGCATGTGCTTAAGGGCCTCGCTGAATTGAGTTAGCATCTAGGAGTTAACGTAAGAAAAATGGATTTGTAACTCACTTGTTCAGAAGGTCCTTTCTGTAATTCCATTCAATTGGATGTGACTCTTGAACCAAGGCTCATTCTCAGGTACTGTCACTAAGCAATAAGCCCAAGTCAGCTGTTTTACTTAAGATCTTTCAGTGCAATTAAATAGAAAAAACAGCAAAGAAAACCATTGGGCTGCTTTTAGGATTCCTCCTATTTCTGACTTAGTTTTGTCTCTATATACCTCTTTTTTTTGTTGTTGTTGTTGGTTTTTTTTCCTTCTGTTTTTGTCACTTTGAGTTTATTCTGTATTTCTCATTTGCTTTTTCTTTAGTTGTCCATTTAGGCTATTTATTTTTACTTCAGGTTGAGAGGAGAGTTGAATTTCTTCCTTGAATTTCTGAGCAGCTCTTCACCTCAGTGGGCCTCTCTAATGCTGGGATAAGAGCTTTATCCATTCTCTGTATTTCCCTCTGTATTTAGGTAGATCCCCAAAGTAACTGCGTTTTCTAATTTGTCATTATTTCTCTGTTGTTTTTCGCTTTCTTCCTCACCTGTTTTCTGGCTCTGTCCTAATTTCTCATGTGCTGAAATGATGGGAAAGGCAATGTGGGCTACAAATCTGTGTTTCTCAGTATGAACAGGATATGTTGTAAAGAAACAGCTGTTTGTCTTCTTGCCAGACTTCCAGACATGCTGTAATCGTCTCTGCTCTCTGCCTTCCTGAGCAAGAGGCAGTGCACGAGTGGTCAAATATACTGCAAAGGAATGAATTTTTGATTGGATCTCCAGGACCAACTTAAAACTTTCGCCCTCAGAAGTGTATCTGTTCAGAAGATGAAACTAACTTCGAGTTTTCTTAAAGGTAAATGGGCGTAAACGGCACCAACCTACACGCCATGGTGGAGCCTAATTAGAGACTCTTAAAAACTGTGCATGTTGGTTGTAGTTAAAAATGCCAAGGAGAGGGATTGAGGGAGGCACAATAAACCTCACCTTGTAGGACAAACTCTGGATGTTACATGGCTCTGTCACCCCTTAGCTGATCAGTTTAGGGGATTAAATTTTGGAAAGTGTTGAAAATGGTGATGAAGGGAGGCACAGGTTAACCAAATCCGATTTTAAATGATGCCGACAAGGCTGCAAGAGGGAATACAGTATTGGATGAGAGAGCTGATACGACTACTCACAAGAGTAATTTGGCTTCAATGGTGGTACTAAATGTGGTTCCAAGTGTAGGAACCAAACTGAGTTAAACTTTTTAGCTTTAAAATACAGCCAGGCTACTTAGCAGAATGGGAGACACATAAACAGAGCTACTGAGATGAGAAACGATGAAGAAAAAATAGTCATAGAATGTTGATATTTGAATATCTGTAACAAACTTTTTTTTAGCCCATTTTGAGTCTATAAAATGACTTTGTGGATTCTTAAGCTGTCTGAATGAAGCTAAACTCTAGTTGTTGGTTCAAAGCATCTACCATACAGCTATTCTATCCTGAAACACTGCCCTTTAACTAGTATTTTCTCTTACATGTTATTCCCTAATTTATTCTTCACCCGCCACTCCACTCCCCACCCTTTCCTTTTTTCTCCCCACCATTTTGTGTCTCCTTTACCTTTTTCTGATGAAACGTCGTCTGTCGTAGTGTGTATGCTTGGGAATGAGTGAGTGTTTAACTTAATCCCCAAATATCATTGACTTGAATGCTAAAACAGATTTTGGAAATAACTGAGGATAGGCCACTTCTTCCTCTTGTACAGTAGTGACCTTATGAGTTTGTCAACTGCTATTTAGGTGCACTTAATTTTAACAAGGATTTTCTTGAGAAGTTCATAGAAAAATTATTTGACAAACAATTTTGCTCCTTGTTATAGATTAAAAAAAATCCTTCTAAATAATGTTCAAGTATTGTCCTGAAATATTTTTTGGCTGTTTTGAAAGTATGAATTCCAAATGTGAAGTTAATATTTATTTTAAATGTTTATGGTATAATGCTTAATAATTCTCTTATAACTCAGTAATACATTCCACTGCAACCTTTTATCCGGATGCCTCAAGCTGCTTTTATAGGACAAAGTCATAGTGCCTGCATGACAGAGAAGTATGATCCCCAGTTTAGATGAGGTGGGGGAGCTCTCATCCTTCCTGTAGGGTCACAGAAAGGATCCCTGCATCTAGTGTAAAGAAAGGTGATGTCTTCAATGCACCTTAGTGCTCTTAATTTCTAGGTATTTATTTGGCACATGCTGTAATTTCGGCAAGGGGGGTAACTGTGATATCTCTTTGCAGATTTGTCTTAGTTGAGCTTTGTTTTGAATCCTAACATTAGTGGAAGCCTGTGTTATTTTTTGGCTATGAGAAATGAATTTCTCAAGAGCTGGGTTCGCAAGCTGAGTAGACAGCAAATGAACTTTCACTGTTTATTTTTCTAAGATTCCTGTGAAATTCCATGCTAGTTGTTTCAGTTAGGCAGCTCAGTCTCCAAGTTTTTTTTTTTTTTGTTGTTGTTTGTTTGGGTTTTTTTGTTGTTGTTTTTTTTTTTTTTTTTTTTTTTTTCTTCCTTCTTATTTGCAGACTTTCCTGTATTGCTTAGACCTTCTTTACCTTTACTTTTTGTAATGAAATGCAGGTCTTAAATATGTTTGTATAAACTGGGAACACATGGTCTTGAGTTTTTATCACTGTGGCCCTTGAATTTCCCTAAGTGTCCTGTATCCTCTGTCCTTAGGAGAGACGCTGCTGCAGAAAGGTGAGCCACTGTCCTTTAATGTTTCATTAACAACTTGCAGGCAGGATTTGTGTATGTAAGTATATGCAGTTGGCTTGAGAATTTTAATTTGGAGTTTCATTCTCTTTCATTGTTTTTATTAGTAAGAAGATAAATTGAAACGAGTATAATAAATCTAATCTGGAAATAATTATGTTTTTAATAAATCAAAAGGGGAATTGCCTGCGTCTTTGCTGAAGACTCATGGAAGTCTTAAGCATATATTCTAAATGGTATGATTTAGTTCTGAAAGTATGTTCTCACAAAAGTGATGTCCAGTGGAGTACATTACCATATAAATAAACTGAAACAATTACATTGCAATTAAAGCAATAAAATTACACTATATTAAAGAGGGAAATTATTGATGTATTTAATACTAAGCCTCATGAGGCACATATATGTTGTAAAACCTACGGAGGACCAGAATCATACAGTTCCATTTTATTAGTATTTTGTAAGGTGCAACGAGTTTGTCTAGAAGAGTCATTCGAGGTTATTGCTTTATCTCACACTGCGAGGCATCTTCTTGCAAGATGTGAGTTGGGAATTGTTTTTCTCCTCTGCTAAACTCAGGGAAATTTGGAAGACAGCGAGAAAAGCTCTCCCAAATTCTAGCTATTCTTGTTTTCAGTGATGTGTTATTTCACGGTAACACATAGTCTGCAGTTGCTATAATGATGTACTCCAATTACCTTGATGCTAATCAGAGATAAAAACCCAAGTGAGTTTATCTGTTAGAGGAAACTTGCATGATTTGTGTTTGTGAATGCTCTTGATGACAGTGACTTCTTTTAAGATCCTTTCATTTATTTGGGTCTCCTGGAGATGAGCTCTTGTTGCCCTGCCCTCCTCACTGTAAGGATGCAACGTGGGCTATGGCAGTGTGCTTTTTCCAATAGCACCTCTAAACAGACATCCAAGAAGAGCAGGGCTCTTAGATGAATCTTCCTAACTCGGTGATTATTTGGTTAGGGATTTATAAATTTAATATAAATACTGAGCAAGTGCAGAATCTCATTTGAAAGAAAGAGAGAGGTACACAAATGAATATACCCTGCTTCCATGCAGTTATATCAGGCATTTGTGCACTAGGAGTGATTAGATCATATATGTGTGAGTATTGCTTTTGTAAGAGTATAAGAAAAATTACAGATGGGGGTGACTGAGGTTTGTAGAGATGAAAGGCCAAATGGTTTAAATCAGCATAATTCACTTCAGTGGAGCCACAAGGATTTACAACAGATGAGGATTTGGTTCCTCATAATGTAGTTCAGGTCACACGTTGAGCCAGTGACAGCTGTAATAAATGATCTTGTTGTCGCTGTGGTTGCCACATACACAGCAGCAGGCAATGCTTGAGCCTGAAGAGCAGCCAGACCAGAAAAAACACAGGAAATTTTGCCGGAAAAACAAATTGATGATGACACTGAAGCTATGGCTCTGGCAGATGTGCATAACAGACAAGGGACAAAGATCCCTGGCTCTATTGGAGCTGCCAGGTGGCTAAGACGGTTATGGCATGGTTGCTTGAAGGCAGCAAGAGGTAGAAAATTGTTATAGATTTAAAGACTGTTTTTGTAAGAAAGGCATTAGATCGATACCTGAAGTCATTGATTTGGGTGGTGGTTGGATAAGTCGGGCAGCTGCTGCCTGAAGACCCCTGTGACGCCTTGGGAGCCCACAGGGCGCTCTAAGCGAGTGGCTTCGCTGGAGAGAGCTGGTGGGGCTGTCCGAAGGCCCGTGGGGCTGTAGCCAGTCCCGGTGCTTTGCTTGATGCTACTGACAGGTTTTCTGTTGTGAGCGGTGCTGCGCGGGTTGGGAACAAGGGCCGTGATGTTTGTTCTGCTTTCCCCTGGGACTGCCTGCTTGCTTGCTTGCGCTCGCCGAGCTGTTCCACTTGAGTTCCAGAGCAAAAGGAGCCAGCAAAGAGCATCTCCCTGCTTGGGAAAAAATGGTCTTTGCCTGAAGGAAACGTTACATCTGTTTAGGCCACAATATGCCTGAATCGATGCACCAGTGGGCACAGTGCTCCTGCTTTTCCTGTGTGAAGGGGAAAAAAGAAAGAAGCAAACAAACAACAAAAAAAACCAAGATCCTTTCTGGGTGACTTTTCTTTTTCAGATGGTTTCAATTACTGCAGCATACAGTAAGGTAAACAAAGAGTGTAGGTAGGAAAGAGCAGGATATTGTACATACAGGTCAAAAACAGGGGCCTCAATCTCTGTTGCTGAAAATGGAGTAGTTGTCTGTAAACACATTCTGGTTTTAGGAATACATCAGGGTATTTAGTGTAAATTACAAACAAAATTATATTTCTTAAAGATTTCACTGAATGAGCAAGATTCTCAGCCTTCTATAAGCATCACAAAACATGGCCATCTGCAGTACCAGTGGGAGAGGGAGCAAGGGAGGGATGGAGATGATGATGTGAGGAAAGAGGGATACCTTTTAGTCGTGGTTTTGAATCCTCTTCAGAGTTACTTCTCACACACATTTCTGTGCCCACCAGAGGTGTTTCACCGTTAGTCTAAGCTCTTGCATCCTGCATTCTATAATGTCTTTGGCTTTCCCTTCTGAGATACCTTTGGGTGTGATACAGAAGTGATGTGCAGTGAGTAGTGGCTCTTTGAATTCAGGTGGGAAATAATGATGGCGTATAGGTTTCTAGAGATTTGTTTCCCCGTTTTTCTTACAGTAAAGCCACAGTTTACCTGATGTCAGTGAGCTGAATTCCCATATCCAGTAATAAGGAAGAAAGCCTGAGTCACCTGTGACTACCTCATGCTAACATTTGCCTTCTGGATAGTTTAAAAGTGGAAGCGGAAGTTGACAAGTAATCTGCAGTTTTCTATTTTGTTATAGTTCTAACTTAGTCTGAATGGGGTTATTATTTGTGGGCTTATAAAATACTGTCTTAAGTTGGTACTTCCCCAGGCAAACTTGGAGGTGTGTGGGGCCTCGGTGCAGGCTGATCTGCACACTTCCTCTTTCTTCTTTCCTGAAAATATATGTGCAAGTCAAAATAGATTTGGACTCCAGTACAGATGCATTTGAAGGAAGTCTCCTTGTCCTCAGAAAACTCGATCTTTGGATTCTTGGTTCTTTCTTTCTTTCTTGTTTCTTTTCTTCTAATGGAAGTTACTTTTCACAATCCATATTCAGGACGGAGAGAAAATATGAGTGAAGTTGTAAGTGAACTTGTGTGTGTGCACAAGTGTAAACATTGCAATTCTGCAAAGGTCTGATGCACACCTTATGTTAGGCATTCTTCTTCTGTCGATCATGAGCTCTTCAGAGAAACGAACTTCCGAGCAGCTGCAAATGTCCTAGTTATTTAAACAATGATGTGGGGACTATGGCTGCTGCTGCTGTGGTTCCACAACAGAAGTTCTTGAGCTCAGTAGCACCCTGCAAGTGGTACCTACGTACAGCAAAGAAAATGTTATCCATAAAGGAGAATGGATTTGTTAAATATGCGAAGGCGTTTCTGTCCTTTCACGTAAAAAGGCAAATGGCCTCAGTTTCAGCAGTCTTACTTCTCTTAGTTGGTGAATGTGTTCTTTTGTGAAGACATTTTGTTTGGTTAATATTTTTATCCCATTATTAAAAATATCCTTGATAACGTCCTGTATTAGTCTTTTGTGTATTCAAGTGCCTTTTTTTTTT
The DNA here is from genome assembly GCA_013398735.1 of Nothocercus julius. Classification (NCBI taxonomy): domain Eukaryota; kingdom Metazoa; phylum Chordata; class Aves; order Tinamiformes; family Tinamidae; genus Nothocercus; species Nothocercus julius. The sequence continues at coordinate 705,239 of VZSV01000214.1, read as the reverse complement.
TTTTTCTTCTTTTCTTCGTTCAAAAAGGACTGTTTTAAACTGGTGGCCCTAAGTTTTATATCCTGTTTGTGTACGGGATCCCACAGAGGCACCTGTGGGAGCGATACAGATAAAAATAAATGGCAAATGTGCTCAAGCCACGAAGCACTGAAAGTTGGTAAAAATTGAAGTGCTAAGGGCAGTGATCTGAATCCTGTAAGTTGAATTATCCCAGTGGGGATCACAGGCTTCAATGATATCCCTTAAAGTAGAGAGTTACTTATGAATGCACGAGACTGCCCATTTAGAAGCCGCAATAGGATTGAGGCATTAGACTTGTCATTTTCAGTGACATAACAGCTAAAAATATTTCTTTTAATGTATTTATTGATTTATTTGGTATTGATTTCAGGTTGAATTCTTTGCTTGGAATATATTGCGTTCTATTTCCGATAGTTGAATCCTGAAGAAAAGCCTCTTTAGAAAATATTTGTTTAAAAAACACTGAGATGTAGTAGCAGTATCGTTATTTGTAAAAGTTGTTTTTTTTATTTTGCCCCCCCCCCCCCAATTTTTGCTGAATAAGCATATATTAGGCTTTGATTTGCGGATATAATTATCATGATGCTAAATTTGCCAGTAATTTAAAGTCCTAAATTTATCGCAAAGGCCTTGATAAATTTACAAGGCACTGTTTTCGTGTTTGCAAGCAATGAAAAATTAGATCCACTGCTCCATCTGCTGGTGTCCAAGAAAATCCTCAGGAGTTGCTCTTTATTAAATACACTCTGCACTTCAGCACGGTTTTATGAGTAGTTCTCTGACAGAAGATGAATTTAAAAATATCAGTTTTCATTTTTTTGGGTTTATGTTAATGTAATACTTGCATTTCTGTAACTTCTTGGAGCAAAGTGAAAAGAAGCAATTTCCGTTACAGTTACTCTTTGAATTGCTAGTAAGGGGGGAAATATTTTGTTCATACTTTGCCTGCTTTTTTATTTGCATTGGTTTCAACAGATGTAAATTATGGAAAAAAAATAATCACATCTATAACTTGTAAGGGAAGGGGATATAAGTGTGATTTTTTTTTTTTTTTTTTCCTGTCTAGTCTGACTCCTGATCACTTAGTTGCGTCAGCTAATCAGATTTCTACTTCCACATGGAACATGGAACACCATACAGAATATTGTTGACTCTCCGTGCCATGCGCTAATGATGCAGAATATACTTGGTCCTAAACAAGGTGCTTAGTATGAGCCTTTCTAGGCTTGGTCTTTCAGCCTTCTGTTTTCTTCTCATTGGCTTGACTTCTTGCAAGTGTTTTATAGAACTCACTATGTTGTTGAAAGTGTGTTGAGTGTCATGTTAGGTCCCAGATGGGATTTGCAGGATCAGATTTGATAAGTTTAGTGAGTGCTGGTTGGAATGTCCTAGTAATGTCTCCTGTTTTGTTAATGGTAGTTCATATATGGCAGTTTGTAGTCCCCCTGTGATAAGAATAAAAACAATGGAAGATCTTAATTTATTGATGTTTTTTTCCTGTGTTGCAACGAGAATTGTCATTTTAACTCAATGCCAAGCTTTGTTGCTTTTATACTATCCTATACATACAAATAACTATTCATCTATGTCTACGTGTAAGTATACATGGATGTGTTCTGTTTTTTGGAGAAATGTTTTCCAATAGCCATGCTATATCTAGCAAGACCTTTTTAATAATTTAAAACTGGAAAACTTGGGCCATGCATATGTATGAGCTAGTTGTTAGGAGTAAACTCATTTTATCCTCTAGGCAGAGCCTTTTTATTTACAGAGAAAGTTGGTCAGAGCCTACAGGAATTTAGCGTATATTGAAAATATTTTGCTCTTCCACTGCAGTTGTGAAACTGCATTATAAAATTTCCTTTCACCATAATGTTATAATGCCGTCTTAAACTGCCAGCAGAAGTATTTACAAGTTCTAAATGAATATTTTTGTCATGACTATTTATTTATACACCTGTCTGTATACAGCTGCGTGCCTGTGAGTACACATACACAAACCCAGAAACACTTTATATCCCAAAGGGATTAAACAACGGGGATGTGGGGGTCGTATGAGACTTTCTAAAGCCTATTTTCAGCAGCTTGAATTAGGGGCACATCAAAAAGTTGGTAAAACATAAGTCTGTATGTGAATTCCTGCGGTCTCATTTTTTTCTATATTATTGCCTGTGTTTTTGCTCTTAGATTACTGTAAATGAGAACTATTTTATCAGAGGAATGGGACATTCTGCCTTGCCATCAGCTCATTTAATAGATTTTACAGTTATTATGATTACTTGCTTTTGTGCCTCTACCCTCTGCTTTATCCTTGTGCGACTGAAACTTCTGTTTCAGTTGTTGGGTCTCAGTGCTGTCTAGCTCAGGTCTTAACTTGTCATCAAATGTTACCAATTGCTGGCTTTTTTTTCAAGCTGTTCCTCTTAATTTAGGCTACAAAATTGGTTATTGATTCCTGGGACTTGTGAATCTCCTTCTGTTGTGGCTGCTTGGCAATCAGTGCGTGTTCAGAGTGGAGCTGCAGTAGGTTTTTAAAACTTTTAATAAAGCAGAAATGGTAGTCCAATGTCTATTCAAAACTAGTGTTTCTGCACTTAGTTCTTTCTTTCTTCCTTTTTTTTTTTTTCCTACAAATAGTAGTATTATTTCTTAAATATGTTCCATATATATAGTATTGTTCCTTGAATGCTCCCTTCCCATTTTATATATATACACACACATAAGCAATCATTTTCTTCCCACATACACACTGTTCACAGATATCTGCTTATTGTAGCTACATAAAGTATATCAAATTGATCAATATGTTTTTCTCACTTGATATCTAAAGATTGTTTACATTAAGGACCTCATTTTATCCCAGTGTGCTAAACACCCACAGTTCATGAAGTTGCGCTTGTGCGTTAACCTACAGCCTTTCTTGTTCTTGTGGTTACGTGTTATACATCTTTACTGCTCTTCTTGTGGTCCTGACTGTTGTTAATGCTAGATCACTATAAAAGAATAGAAAAAAAGAAAAACTTAGCATACGCTTTCTAAACATGATTTTTCTTCTAGCATATCTACCCTGTTCATCAAAATCAGGTTTTATTGTTTAAATATTTCTAAAAAATGCCAAGTGTTTACTAATTTGAAATTGCCAAAATAATTAATCCGTTCTAATAGGAACAAAAGTCGACTGCAGAGATGTTTCAGAAAACTGTTGAAAGAATACCTTAGTGTTCAAATCTAGAAATGTGATCATATATCGGAACAATAAATGTCTCAAACTTAAAATTCCCTAGGAATTTGTGGTGGTGCGTACTTGAGCTTGACGGCAGCACTAGTATTTTGTCTCCTGTGGGGTTCTTGGGTCAGAGAGGAAAATAAAGGAATTAAAAATCCAGTTCATAAGAAAGTTCAGAGAGTTGGCATACTTAAATCTTGGGGAGGGGTTACTTAAATTCTGGGTTTTCTTACAAAAATCTGAGTATTTAAGAAGCCAAAAAAAAATTTAGCTTTATTCAGGTAATGAAATTGCAGTAGCTGCTTCTCAGAGACTTTCAGCTTGCTTACAGTTGACTTGCCCCAAGAACTTAAAGGACATTTGGGTGCTGTGGCCGTTTAAGAACCAGATGCAGATTTTATACTATTGCCCAGTATAATCTACATTGTATATTATATAATATTATATATCTTGTTTATAGAGTATGTTTGGAGCTGCATCTTTTACTTGAATGCTAGGTTTTCAGGACTACAAGTTTACAGTCTATTAGATGTTCTAAAGATCCTCATTAATATTTTTACAACAAATTGCAGATGTACTTAAAAATGCTATTTATGTCTCATGTATTTAGATGTATTTATTCATTCTTACCTCTTTCATTTTCTCATCCTAGATTAGTTTATTGGCTGCCAAGAGCTGCACACACTTCAGGCCCTGATGGGGGACTCGGGATCCAGAAGATCGACTCTTGTATCTCGGTTGCCAATATTCCGCAGAAGTATTAGCCGCAGGCACGACTCTCTTCCGTCCTCACCTTCCTCTGTTAATGCTGTTGGTGTCCACACGTCCTCTCCTTCCAGCACTAACTCCAGCTCAGGGAGCACAGGCAAGCGCCGGAGTATATTCCGTACTCCGTCCATTAGCTTCCATAACAGGAAGGGGAGTGAGCAGAAGACTGACTCTGCTAGCGAAAACAATATCTCCAATGGTGCCCAGTCTTCTCTCAGCAGTTTTCAAAAACTGAACCTAGAGGAACACATTAAAAGCCGAGGTAGGCATTCGGTTGGCTTCGGCAGCTCGCGTAGCAAGAAGATAACGAGGTCTTTGACAGAGGATTTTGAAAAGGGAAAAGAGTCCTCGACTAATAAGAACGTCTTTATAAATTGTATAAGTTCTGGGAAAAATGAGGGTGATGATTCTGGCTTTGCGGAGGAGCAAAGTCGATACTCGGTCAAACAATCTACCCGAAAACTTCTCCCCAAATCTTTTTCCTCACACTACAAATTTTCCAAGCCCGTTCCGCAGAGTCGGTCGGTCTCAAGCGTGCCACAGCCTGGATGCTTGTTGGAGATTAAATCATACGTGGACAGCGAACCTCTAATGGGGAAGCCCTCCCCTCTGTGTTCCACTGAGACGACTGACTGCGCGGGCAGCTCCCTGCAGTCCCCGCTGCTTTCGGCCGACCTCACGACGGCCCAGACGCCCTCGGAGTTTGTAGCCCTGACAGAGGACTCTGTTTCGGAAGTTGAAGCCCTACCGGGCAGTGGAAATGGAGTGCTGCTCACAGAGGATTTTGGCCACGATGTCTCTACCTCTCAGATTTTCTCTAATCCTGCTGTTGCTGCTCATGTGAGGAAGATGGATCATGGAGAAAATAGCTGCCAGTGTGCTGGTGCATCTCCTGTGAGCCATGGGAGCTTGTGTAGCACTGAATCTAATTCCTTTTTCAAAACCTCTGCTGCTCATCACACCCAAGTATTGCTGCAAGCCAGTGAACTACCTGCTAAAGATTCCCAGCACATAGGAGAAATTAACTCAGCAAATGCAAGTTTAGAGATGTGTGCATTATATCAGAGGGACGAACCAGAGATGCGCTCTCCAAAAGCACGAAGGTTAAGTGGGGACCAAGATGAAAGAACACAGCCTAAGCACATAAGAGAAACAAATCCTGTAATGGAGTCTGTGTCGTGTTCTGAACCTCAGTCCTTTAAAACACAACAGAGCTATGAAATAAACCATTCTAAAGGTAGGTCTTATGGGCATGGGGTAGAGGGGCCTTAGTTCTTCTGTAGGAATTGTTTAGTCAAATTTTTTTTTGTAGTGTTGCTAGTGCTCTAAATTATGAATTCCCCCAAATTTTCCTCATATCAGGTTTAATTCAAAATTATAAAAAGGAGTGAAACAAAAAGCCAGTTTGTGTTTTGAGCTCATGTCTTGGGTTTTGCTAACCCATTGATCCTGTTGGTAGCTATGGTTTTCTGTGATCGAAGATGAATTAAGGGGCATTTTCTTTTGCACTTCTTGTTGAAGACTGAGGCTGGAATTTTTTGAAGCATGCCTATTATGGACTCCCACCTAAGGGTTACATTATTTGAGACAGAAGCATCACCAGGGAAATAAACCTCTTCTTATAGCCTGGTCATGAACGATGACACAGGTTATCTAATGTTGGTGTGGGCTTCAAAAATTTCTAACTTTGGCTTGCTGTTTTCAAACAGTGTTACAGAAGAAGTTAAAATGAGTGTTACTGTTACAGATGACTGGTTTCCATTTCCATCTGAAATAAAGTTGTGCAAGTTTTCGTTAGATAGTCTGTGAAACACAAAGAGTTAATTATCATTGAATATTCATATTGAATCTTTGGTTTATTAAACATAGTTTGAAGTGTTTGGAAATAGTAACAATATTAGGTGGAAAAGCATTGTCTAGAAAAGACAACCTGAAGAGCTTAAGTTGAAAGAAGACATGTGGCCTTTGAGTGAAGGACATTGTTTAGATGACTTTTAGCTCTGATAGTTTTTCTAAAAACAGCCCTAAACACTGGTGCACCTTTTGTTTAATCCTGACTGTGGTCCTGGGTGTACCAAAATTTGTGAGATTTAGCAAAACTGCATTTATAGTGTTGGCTTTATGAGTGTTAATTCATATGATTTAATATCCTTTCTTTTGCTTGGACATTTAGGTATGTAGCCTGTATATGCATGTATTTCTGTATGGAATCTTGCCTTTAGAATTATTTCTCCCCTCACAGGTACCTCGTACATCAAGGGATACCTCATGCATAAATGACAATATGAAGTTAAATTAATCCACCAAATGAGCTTCCATGAGAAGATAGCTGTTCTTTTCAGAGACTTAGTCAATTCGGGGGGGAAAAAAAATTCTCTTTGTTTTCTGTCCTGAATGTATTTTTTTGGGCATTCTTGCAAAGTTATCTCATTTTTGAATGGAATCATTCTGATTCTGACTTAGAATAGAAATGCAGAATGATACGGGCGCAGCTCTGTGACTTTTAGAAAAGGAATAAACAGTGCATTGCAAACTCATGCATGAGCGTAAGGTATATATTGTATCTGTACATCTGGAAGACAGCGCACGGGAGCAGAATAGAGAGACTTCTGTAAGTAGGGCTTGTATTCACAGAGCCCCTAGAGGTAATACTGCAATACATACAAATCCGTTATTACTTTTTATGGTCTTACACTCCTGTTCAAAATACGTTTCTCTTCAATTTCTTTCTGCTATAGTGAAAAATATATTTAATATTAGGACCTGGATTATAGAAGGGAAAAATTAAAATAGATTTAAAATGTAGTCATATATGAAGTGAAGCAAATACAGAAAGACAATAAAAGGCAATTAAATAATATAGGCTATAAGTAATTGTATCTGTTGTAAACAGACTGTTCTGGAGGAATTTTTAGTACATTTGGTTTTGTTAAACAGCATTTAAGACCAAATGTAAAACCAAAAATGTTTCTGTGGTTTTTCATTTTGGTAACAGATTTCTCACTTTGACAGCTGGTCTTACTGCAGATTTCATTGTAGGTAACACAATGAACTTGACATTAATGTATGAGAGGTATGATAGGTGATATATTTCTTAATATGTATTTAGAAGACTCTATATGATATAGATTTTTTGAAAAGCCTTAGAAAAATGTTTGTTTTCTCTCCAGTTGTAAAGACTATAAGATACAAAACCTCTTTTTTGCTCTTCCCCAGTGCGTGGATTAACGGTAGTTGGGAAGTTGGATTCAGCCTGCTGGCTGCAGGAGATCCCTAATGTGGGCTGACCTAGGATTACCAAGGCTGCACAGAAGGCAAGATCAATGTGTTTCATTGCCTTATGCAGTGATACTGTGAGGCTTGGCCCTTAGTGACCTGGACTTGCTTTATACACAGGATAAGACTGATAGTTTCTCTGATGAATTTTACTGGGCAGCAGGTCCTAGAAAGAAGAGAGAAAGAAAGGGAAGGAGTGAAGGTCCTTCTGGATCCCTTAAAGAAGGGGACTGAGAATGCCACCAAGAGCAAGCTGACCTGGTGGCCTAAATTGTACTTTCATCTAATAAACTAGATTGACTTTTTTCCAAATCACCTGAATAATTGGTGCTGCAACATGTTAAGTGTTCTTGCTCAGTGTAAGCTTTTCGAGCAGAGTGGTGTTCTGCTTAAGAAAGTATTTGTACAAAATAATTCTCTGTGATAATAGCTGGTTTCTTCTTTGTCCACAGTTGATCTTGCCAATAGCTTCAGCCCATACCGAGATGGCCGCTTTATCGAGAAACGGCTCAGGTCCTCTTCAGAAGGTACGGCTGGAAGCAGTCGTCCGATTGTAAAACCAAAAGATGGAAACACAGAAGAACTTAACAGTCTACGAAAGCAGAGGGCAAGCTCATCTTCCTCAAAAATGAACAGCATGGTGAGTTGATTCTCACATGTAAATGTTTTTCTGTGATGGCTGTAACTATAATAAGCAGTACATGGCGAATAATGTGTGGAAATACAAAAGGTTGGCTCAGGCTCACAAAATGTAGTCCAAGCTCAGGTACAGAAATAAAAGTATTTTTTTTCCAGCTTGTGACAGTGTCAGAAGTTTTGTGTGCTTTCTTTGACAAGATTCTTCAAATTGCACTTTGGTTTGTCTGGGAAAAGAGTAACAGGGGAGTCAAATGTCACACTTCTGGCATGACCTCTTCTGTGCTTAAATATAGAGCACCTATTTCCCCCTCATGTGCAGCATTCTGTGTTACTGTGTTGTTTCATGGAATCACTGCTGCTATTTATCAGAGGGCATTCAGACCGAAGTTTGTGAACAAAGTTGCTTGGAATGAGGCTAATTTCAAAAGAGCAAATTTTCTCCTTGAGGATGTCATCAAGTTTGTCTTTTGTTGCAGTAAATCTCACCCAGGTGTCTAAAAGTATCATGTAAATATCCCTTGTGGCTGAACTCACAAATGGCACTTAGGATGGTAAGGGAACGATTATGCCAGTAATGAGGGCATTTTTATGATGTTTGGCCAGTTTTATGCAGACTTGCCCCTGTGCTGGTGTCATTGAGCAATGGCCACTGCAGGAATATTTATTTGGCTTAGTTGCTCTTGAGTTGCTTGCTAGGTGCAACCCTTGCAAAATGGATCACCTGCACTTGAATGGCAGGATTATTTTCTTCTTAGCAATATCAGAATTTTCAGTTTTATTAGTATTGACTAATTCATTTTACACTGGCCTTTCAGCTAGCATGCAAACGAATTTTAAGGAGGAGATGTTCTTGTCCATCTCCTTTGCTTTTCTAGCTGATGCTGATTTCTCAGATGATTTAGCACAGTAATGCAAAGTTTATGTGATTTTTTTTTTTTTAAGCTCTGAATTATTATAGCCAGAGATACTAGATAAAAATGTTGAATGACTAAGTTGCAAATTTGTAGTGCAACTAAAGCATATAGTTATAGCATATTTCTCTGTTGTCGCATGTCCACATATTAGTGAATATCCTAATATCAACGAGTAATACCTTGTTTTTCAAAACCACAATATCTTGACATTTAAAGATGCTCTTTTCATGTAGACATACAAAGCATTACGCAAATGTATTTCCTGCCCTAAAAAGCTCATTAACCCTGGCTCAAGCCTGTAAAAGTTACTTGGGTCATTAGGCTCAAGCTATTAGGCAGATTTTTGGTTTCGTTTAAATAGTTGGCTAGGGTCGTGACTTACCACTTCATTCCATTTAGACCTATATTAATGATGCAACTGGGAAGCTGACAATTTCACTGTCATCAATACTGTAAAAACAGAGGAGATTCATAGAGATGGGTTGTAATTTGGGGCTTTTTTTGATTATGAAATCTGCTGTTTTCTTTCTGTTAGCAGGCTTATTCACAGATTTTTCATGATTGCTCCTGCATATCTGTATTACAATCACCGACCTTTCACATCACAGAACTTTGACATTAACTGTAGGTTTACTGTGGATACTCATAAATGAGAATAAAATTACTTCAGGTTTTCCCCAGTACGTAAGGTGATTATCTTCATATGTTAAGAAAAATGCTGATGCAAACTTAAGTATTTAGAAAAGAGGAAGAGGAGGAGGAGGCGGGGAGCAGAAGGCAAGAATGGGCAGAGATTCCTGGAAGAGAAGGAAATGACAAATTAAAGAAATTGGAATGTTCTTAACACTGCATATCTGAAAAACAAAAGACCCCTTCAGAGCAGTTGTCACAAATAATGTTCAGCTCTGAATCAGACTCCACTGATTGTTACCACTGTATAATCATAACGGAGAAAAACTTTATGCTAGGTAAGGAAGAATTGGAGCTGCTAAGCTGAAAATGTTATAAAAAGAATTCAACACCTAATCCACTCTTATTCAACAATCCTGTATAGATTAGTAATTTAGTAACTTCTTCATGTGCCTAGAAAACCCCCAGTCCTTTTCTTCTGTGGATGTTTTTATGTTTTTATTCATTCTCTTTAAGTTTAGAGTGAAAATAACTGAAGATGCTCAAGTGATTACAAGTTCATTTGAGCTTGCCTAGTTTTCCCTGGTGAGGGCAGCATTGTTTTTCGATTTTATTTTGTAGCACCAAGTGGTAGTAGCCACAGTTGCCAGTTGTCTTGTGTCATTCAGAAGTCGTGTTGCACTGAAGCAACTTTGGAGCTTGTATGACACCCTTTCTGCATGAACACGACAAGCCCTCCAAAACCCTCTGCTTTTTATCTTTGTTTCTGACAAGCAGTGTGGGATTCTTCTGCCTAGTGCCTAGAGAGCATCAAGAGGCAGAAGAACTGAGGAAATGCTAGAATTTTACAGAGTATGAGGGGGGAAAAGAAAAGACAGATATTAGCACCTGAGAAACTGTTGTTCCTCCTAAACAACTCTCTGAACAGAGTATTCTTATGTGACTGGCAGTGCTATTTTCTAAGATTGCCTGTGTGGAACTTCTGAACGTTGAGAACATGAATCTAACTTGCAAAGAGGGGTCACCAACTCCTCCACAAGGGGAATAAATTCATCTTTGAGAGACTGCAAGGAATTTAGAAACAAGTTAAGATCAATGGTTTTAAAACCAAGTTGGAGGGACGGAAAAAATGTTGCAAAATAAATCACCCTGCCCAAATAGGGGCACTTCACAGCAACAGCATTACAAAAATGAACTGCAACAGACTCATCAGATTAACTGCTCAGATTATTAATTTTATGTGTTTTTAATGAGAGTATATGTTTTGAAGTAGTTGTTGTAATGACCGATTTATACCACAAGATGTCATTATTTGAGTAGAAGCTGTTCTAGTCTTCGGTATTGCAGAGTAATGCAAAAGATAAAAAGTGAAATTCAGGACATGTCTTTGGAACAGTTAAATATTTATTGGCCCCTGCAATGTAACAGACGCTTTTCAGATAAACATAGTAGAAACTGATGCAAATTTGAAGAGATTCGTACAGCCGCAGACAGTCTGATCATTAAAATGTTTGAACTAATAACTTGACATTTACAACTTTGAATATTTAGGCATCGATACTATTTAAATATGCCTAGTAACAGTGGCAAATGCTATGGCTGACCTCTCTGTTCTCCACTCAGATTCTTCTCCTCTCTCAACGTGTAAAATAGGCAAAAAGAAAGCAGAAATGCAAGAAATATGCAAGACAACATGGTAAAAGAATGACTTGAAATAGGCAAAACTACAAGTGTGCAAAACCAATGAGAAGTTTGTAAACCCTGCTTTTTTTTTTTTTAATGCACAGGGGAGAAGGTGAATAGCAAATAAAACTGAGAATAACATAGACCCCAAAATCACTGCATGTAAATTCTTGAAGAGCATCAGGGGCCAGAACTCCAGGGAAAAATGAATAGTTCTGCTAGAACATAGAAGCAGAAGTTGAGGTGAGCTTAAAGAATAAATCTGTCCATCAGTTTTCATAGTAGTGGTTCATGTGGAAGGAAGATTAGTAGACATCATTAGACATCATTACCAGTAATAAAAAGGAAATGTAATAAATAAAAGCATCTGATAGAGATTTTGAAACATAAGCTTAAATCAGAGTCACTACAATCAGGTCTCAGAGGAAGACATAAATCAAAGTAGCTGTAGCTCACAGCAGGATAAGAAGAATACAAAGGATTGTTGGAGATGCTGGATCAGAATGCTCAACTTCAGCACTGTGCTGTATGCACATATATGCATCTGTTCTTAATCTGTCTAGAAATACACCTAAATACATGCAGTAGAATGACATTATCCATAACCATAGGACTGTCACAGACTTGCACTTCTGTGGGTCTCCAATAAAAAGACAATATTTTACTGTCCTTGCGACTGCTGTCCTATGTACACCTGCTCTCTCTGTGGGTGGATGTTTCCACAGTCTTTTATGTTCTACAGGCTGCCTGTCTTTGGACATTCCTTTGAGCACCCTTGTTTTTTCTTGAGTTTCTTGTATTTCAGTCATTGAGACTTGAGTCATTGAGAAAAGATTCAAATGTTTCTAGTTCTTCCTTTCTTAGATTCAGATATAGCCTATGTTTTTCATCCTCACAGGAAAAACTTTTCATGCTTATCTTTAGTGTTGCATCTTCCTCTTCTTTTTGCCTGAAGCGAGCCTTGTTTGTTGGTGTCATTCCAGATTGGACTGCACAAGTTCTTTTTGTTCATTGTTACTTTGCTCTACTATTTCTCCACGTCTTTCCACATGATTTCAATACATAACTTCTTTTGTTTCCAATTGAAGGTCTTGAGATGACCCCAGCTCTTTTCCTCAACTTTAACAGTGATGCAAGTCTTCATTAGCCACTTGCCAGACTGGCTAGCAATTGAATTTGTGCTTTCTCTCACACTATGCATCATGCACTGGAGTCGTTGCTGTTGTCACAAAATAACATATTGTCTTTCTTCATACCCTTCTTGAATTGTATTTTATTTTGTCAAGCCTACAATAACGTGATGTTGATTAGGTAACTTGTGAACTGAGCATTTTTCAAGAACTATGTCAGAATTGTGTTAAACTCTTTTGTTGTTGACCGATCAAGTGCTGACATTTGGGCAAAGTCCACTTTTCATTGTATTTGCACTATGCTTGTTATGTAGGGATACTTTGAATATCTAATATTTAACAGTACACATTCCTAAATATGTAGAAAAATATATGTGTTGAAATGTCTGGTAGTATTTCATGGGCTACTTGATATTTTGTGGCATCTATTCGATAATGGGAGGAAATGAAGATATCAGTCATAGGGGAGGTTAAACAGTCAATTTGTAAAATTAGTGTGTTACTAATTATGTTGAGAGGGAACTGTAAATTTGGAATGACCTAAAGGTTAAATTACTGGCACAGAAATAGTGAAATAGTAGCAAAACCAATATGAGTTAAAAGTGGTTGAGATTATTTACATATCTGCTGAGGGAGTAGAATGGCAAAATATAGATCCCCCCCCAAAAGGGAAATGTGTTTATAGCCCCTTTTCAGAATGTATGTTTTTAATCATTATGTGTCTTAATTAGCAGCTGATATCTAAATTTCAGTTAAGGATCTTGAATATATTGTGAGAGTTAATGGATGATTTAGGGTAAATTAACAATTAATAACCAGGCTGCTGGTATACTTCAGAATGTGTACTTGGAGTGCTAGAGCAGTTATCCAAGGCAGTGTATTCAGATTTATCCCTTTTATATTGTATGTAATGAAGTAGTAGGTAAGTCTGCAACCTGTGGAAATGTGAGCAATACTTGTTTCTGGCTTTGTTAATGTTTGTGTAATCCCATTATCAAGTGTCAGTTCTCCTACCTCAGCTGCTCCATCACGGGGCAAGCAAGAGGGTTTTGTGGCTACTTGTGCTTCACTGCGAGTGCATCTGCTAGAAGAGCAGAAAAGTAAGCAATAAAATGGTTTTGCTATGCTCATCTTCTTTGTGTTTGCCAGTATGATGTTTAGCCAGTGTGTGATGAGGAACTAAGCCTAGGTAAAATAAGGCTGCCTGCTGTCTGAGGCAAAATTGATGTGATTTTGATATTTCTTCCCAGTTCTTTTATGTTCTCTTCTGCAAGTGTTTTCTCTCTGACTATGGACTTGAGTTTTTGCTTCAAACCTTCAGCAATCTGAAAGGAACATGCAAAGCAGAGTAAGCAGCCAGTAAGCTGGCTTTTTATGGAATCAGGTTATCTGGGGGATGGTATCAAAAATACATGATTTGTATGAGCTAAAGCAGGTAACAAGTAGTGTTAAAAGTGGAATTGAGGGTGACTGGTTTTGTGTAACCTGTAATGTGACTATGACTAGGAGCTGTAAAGGCTTGAAACATTGAAACTCTCCCTCCATCTACAGGCTGTAAATACACTAATGACTGATGTCTAAACAGCTCATCAGCTTCTCTCCTCACATCCTTTGTTGAGAAAGCAATGAATTAAAGATTATGGAGGGGGTTTGAGCGCTGCCTTCAGTTCAGATTCAAAAAATCCAAAACAAACTTTTCCAGATATTCCAGGAGTGTTATGAAAATATGAACCAGGTAAGTAGGATGTCCACGCTCCTTTAATAACAACCTTCCTGAGAACCAGCAAGGTTGTGTTGCTCTGAATAACTGCAACCTGTTGTTGTACACCATACATACATTACCTCTAGTAACTGTGGTGTTCACACACTTTTTTTGTTGTTGTTAAAATAGGCTTTATGTTTTGTTCTGCCATTGAATTATGGGATTTCTACTTAATTCAAATTCATTTCTGCTGTGTTGGTCTTCTCAAGGGAGAATATTTAGCAGCATCAATTCTTATTGAACTGCTCAAGCAAACCTTGTAAGGCTGCAGTTCACCCGTCACATGAAACAGACTTGACAGCCTTCATTTATAACTAGCTCTATACTAATGTAGCAAAATTTCTTCATTTGCCAAGAATGGGGTGTTTTGCTGCTTTGTAGAGGAAACTGTGAAAGCCACTTAAAGCAAGAACTGACATGTCTATTGGATTTAGAAAAAAAAAAAATGCTGAATGGTGGTCTCTAAATAGGAATAAACACCTAATTGTAGGTAGGTTATACTTTGGGACCTCATTTCTTAATTTGGCACAGAGAAAGTCCCTTTAGGGTGAAAAAGCTGGAAATGATGAACTGCGATTTAAGCATATTGTGATTTAAGCATCTGTGAATTTTTAGGTCACGTTAACTATAAGCATTTCAGCTAAATACTTTGTGGGAAATGGTCTGTTGTGTAATATACGTTTCTTTGTGTATTAAAAACTATTAAAAAATACCAGATCGAAGCCATTACACACTTTGAATTCATTCTTGATACGTAGCTAACAAAAATTACATGATTAAATACTTATGCTTTAATGTATACTATACAGTTCCATAAGGACACAATCATTGTAGTACATAAAAAGGTGAACAATAGTTTTAAAAATGGTGCAATTTTCCAAATTTAATACATTTATGTTAATACAGGTAGAAGGTGAGTTAGGTTATATTGACAACTGTAAATCCCAGTAAACATCGTAGTGGATGAACATTTTGCTACCAAGTGAAAGCACTAACCGTCGGACTAATGATCAGAGGAGAGCTCCATGGAGGGTTACTGATCAGGCAAGTCACATCTGGCTTAGGTTGAGGGGAAAGTCACTCAGCTGCTGGGACAGTACTTGGAGAAGTAACACATCTGTTGGATCTCGTTTTGTACTTAGTTTGGTCTCTGCTCTGGATACTGCTTGCTGAAATTTTCACGTTAGTTCAACTGAAATAATGTCCGCTCTTCCGTTTTCCACCATGCCAAGAGTAAGTAAAATACCCAGACCAAAATGAGTTTGGGGATAAAAACAAAAATGGAGTGGGGAGAGATAAGAGTCAAAAGATAATGGTTGCAGTTTGGAACAAGAGTGTTTCCTGGTTTGGAGCTAAGTGCCTGTTAGCTAATTTCTTTTAATGTATTCCAAAAGTTATCCAGTGTAGAATCACATAGGAGTTCACTTGATTGACAAAACCAGAATTTTGTGTTTGCATAAAAATTAATCTCCTGGCATTTTTTTTTTTTTTTTTTCCTCTATGTTCCGGTTGAGAAAATCAAACCCAACTTCTCTTTGTTACTCTAACCTGAAATGATCGGTTTTTAAGTGTTTGGAATAAATTTTAAGCAATTTATCCCAAAATAAGCTTTGTGAAATTTTTCCCATATCAACTAAAAAAAATAAATAGTTGGATGGAGCACTTAGCTAAATGAAATTGTTTTTATAAATCTGCATCCCTTGCAGATACTTTTGGAATCCCCCTGCCTATTGCAGTGAAGGGGGTGGAGGTTTAGGCAAGTGGGAGAAAGGACCTGGATCCAGAAAAGAAGGAGAAGGAGAAATAAAAGTTAGGATTTACAGCTGCATGGGCTTTGATACCATAAGAACATGGAGAGAAATCTGAAGCGCTGATACTGAGGGAGAAAGACCTGGCTGTAACAGACCTGGATTTCACTGCAGGTAATGTAGAAAAGGAAGTGATTGAGCATCAGTAAGGAAAGAAGTTTATGGGAAACTTGGGGGAAGGAGTATGGAGAAACTTCTACTCTGAGAGTAAAAGCATGGGAGGCAGGTTAACAGAAGGAGAGAGGAGAACCTTTTGTTGTTATTTTTACTAGGCTGCAATTCTTCCCTGACTTGCTGTTGCTACAGTGCTCCTGCAGTTTCCCTACTAGGAATGAGAAAGGTCATCCATTGATAGAAAGGGTTACCAAGAAATGTTCATAACCTTTTTATTAGTTGCAGAGTTGAAATCCAGGAGATAAAGCATGGTTTCTGTGAATATTGCCTCCAAGGAGCATTGTTCAGAGGAGAATAAGGCAGCCTGTAAAATATGCATTGTTGCTATCAAACCATCAGGCATTTCAGCTGAAAGAGGAAAGTAGTGTAATTTTGCTCGTGTCAGTGTGGCAGTGTGCACAGGAGTACAAGTCTTTTCGTATTTTTGTTAGTCAATGCTGTAAGAGTTTTCCTGCAGATTGGAATTAGGATCTGTCATTTCTGTGTTGGCTTTTTAAGGACAGATGTGACATGGCAGTTTGATCTTGTTATCAAAACTTTATCTTTGCTTCTGAAATACTTTGCATTTTAAGAGCCTGTAAAAGCAGGGAGGAAAAAAAGACTTTAGCATCTTGATTCTTAGAGGTTTATGTCTCTAATTGTCATTCATGCTAGCTCTGCAGCTAAATTGCAGAGTATGCACAGCACTGAATTTTTTCTTAATTTGTGAATACAATTTTTTTCATGATTGTCTTTTTCTCTGTGATGTGACAGTTATTCAGTCATTTTATGTTAGGCTGCAGGTCTTCTGTATCATTTTAGCATTCTATCTGTGAATGTAATCATGAAACTCAGGGTTGCAATTGTTTCCACAGCTACTGTTTAGGCTTCATCTTTCTGTTGCACAGTTGGCACTCTTGTAAATATGGAATATAATCTTCTTCTCAATCTCTTATTAAATTAAACCATATTTGACAAATGGATTCGTGAAATATTTGGCAGTCTTTGGAATATTGAAAAAAAAGAGGTGGTGGCACACTAAAGTAGACTCAGGACCTGTTTCAGAACAAGCCTGAAGGGGGTTAAATGTATTTAGTCAAACGAGTAGACTGTCACCTAAAGCTCTAAGCTTTCTATGGGGAGAACTGCATACAGGGCAGCATTTACCTACTGATGAAAGAATAAGCTTCTGAAAGGAGTTCTGTGAGTCTGATGTGTTAGGATTTTGAAGGACCTATGAACAGTTCCTTCCTTATCTCCTCATATGTATTAGTATATATTAAGTTCTATCTCGTTTATTTGCTTCGTAGGGTGGTACAAAAAATGAGGAAAATTGTTTGCATCTGTTGGTTCTATTTAGGAAAAATCTTTTTTAAGAGGCTGAATACAGAAGAGAAGTGGTAGGGCTTTTCGCTCAGTTTTTCTTTTTGATGGAGGTTTAATGTTGTGGTCACTTTTTAGGCTTCCTAAAATAAGCAAATTATGAAAAAAAAAAGTCTGTATTTTCAGTCTTCTTATGCAATGTAAGAGATAAAACAATTCATCGAGAAGTGAGTAGTCATCTGCAAAGCTTATCTGTGCAAGTGAAATCTTCAAAATACACTGTTTTAGAATGGCACCTTTCTGGATGTCATGTTCTTCGTGTTGTGTATTAAGCACTGATAAGGTGAGACATTGCATCTCAGCATGTTGGTATCTTGGGAGGTTTTTGTTTCACAGAGTTGCAGGTATATTAATAACCATCTTAAATGAAAGGAATAGTCAGCCATTTGGCACAGCTTAGGGATCTCAGCAGTTTCTGCATTGAAAATTTGAGAAGAAAACTGGATGCCGAACTGTTTTGACCTTGATGCTTTTAGTGGACTCAGCAGCAGTCCCCTGTAACAATCTACAGCTAGAAGAAAGCGGGACTGAAGCAGGGATGCTGTGCTTACTAAAATAAGAAAGAGAGAAAGGGAGATATTATGCATACTTTTGGTCTTGGGTAGCATTCACGTTTATATTCAGTCACACATAGCAAAGGCAATTGTGACAGTATTCAACGTTACAAAGTGATAAGCTCTTTTCTTGAAGTGCATTTATTGCTGCATAGTAGGAGGTCTGTAAAGCCTAGTAAGTAGAGAAGTTAAAAGATATTCGTTGCTCGGTATTTATTTTTTAAAAAATTACATTCAGCAGGGTGTCAGTTAAAAGGTTTTAGGTTCTTCTCTTGTTTCAGTAATACACATTTCAGTTTCTGTTGAATGGAGCTAACACATCAAACTGCCAATGATAAATTGTTCATCAGCTCTGTCTTGGCTGTGAAGTGGGGGGAGAAGACAATAATCCTTCAAGTAAATTAAAAACAAAATCAAGAACTCTTTCATGATTGTTTTTTTAATCGTAATTGAGTACTTTTGTAGTTGGTGAACAAACTATCTTTGCTTATTATTCTCTGAGTTATGAAGGCAAATAGTATTTGATTACCACAAATAGAACAAACGCTAAATAGATTTTGCCAAGAGCTTTAATCAAGCTGAGAATTGTTTGGCAAGTAGCAAAGGAAATGACAGTTTTTATTAACTTTGTGTATTTCAAAGGTACAAAGATAGAGCTTCAGGAAACGTTTTTGCAGAGTTGTAGTGCAACTTATTTTCCTATCCAAGGTGATCAGAAAAGATTAACGGACTTTTGGTTCAAGTCTGAATTTTGCCTGGATGTGCTGTTGCTGTGTGCAGGGTTTGCACATGGTATCTTTACCAAGTTTACGTGCTAATACACGTTATTAGGGAATGGTTGTGCTTGTAAATTCAAATGATGTAATAATATCAGGCAAGCAGGAATCATAAAAGTTTTCATTCATGAGTGGCTTTATGTTGATCATGATGAGCTTGAATAGGACTAGACATGTACCTAAAGATAATATTAAGTGTAAATTGAAAATCTTTGCATCTGTGAATAGAGAAAAAAAAAAAAAAAAAAAAAAAAGTAATGCCATATTGCCCAATATTCTTTTACTTTTGGCTTCTTTGAGGTGATGGTGTGCCCAGGCAGCAGACAAGTATCAGTGCATGCTGACGCGCAACCCTTCAGAGAACAAACTGCTACGCGAAGGGTGGTATCCAACTGCTTCGTGGTACATATGTAGCCACAGGTTTCAAAACAAAGAAAGCTGACAGGTTTCCAAAGTTGGGAAGGACCTTCGGCTTCTCTGGCTAGACTTTTTTGAAGGTGCATGTCATAAAACCTTACAAGTTAGCTCTGCGCCAAGGGGAGTATGCAGTTGTGGAGTAAAGATACCTCTAAGTATAAAGAGATGGAACAGATATCCTTTTCCTTGTGAGGATGTTCTAAAGATTTAAAAGAAGAAGAAAATAATTGTTTGAAAAATTGTCCTTTGTTTCTAAATTAATGGTGTCTATGTTTTTCACTTCCAGCCATTTTAGTTTATCTTCCATAATTAAAAGAAGAGTCTGTCATAATACCTGGCCTTTTTCTCTCCGTTAAAGCTGCTTGTAGCTTATAAACAAGATGACTTTCTTACTATTTTCTTGTTTTAGTTGAGCACATTGAGACTTAACATATCTCCCCTTATAGAATATTTTGAGACATTTTATTGTTCTTTTTGTAGCTTTTAATTTCGCTGTGGGGGGAAAAAAAAAAAAAACAGTTGAGTTCCAACAAAAGATAACTGATATAGTTACTAAAAAGTACTGCCTTGTTCCTGTTTTACTGTCCTTCATATAGATGATAGCCACAATATGAGTGAGTAATTCTTCAGAGAGTCAAGTACTGCATCTCCTGGGAGGATGAATTCTCTCAGGGGAAGCATATTCATATCGCCTACATGTTACTCAGGAAAATGATGTGAACAAGTCTCTTATATAGCCTTTTGCTCAGTGGAGGGAGTAGCTCTTTTAAAATTTGTGCAGAGTTGGCTGGTAATTTTTTACTGTAATAGCTCTTTTTCATAAAACCAATACAACCAGTTATGCAGCAGTGAAAAAATGGAGCACAGGCAGCAACACGCTTGGTGTGTCAGTCCTTTGTACAGAAGGAGAAGTCTTGATGTAACTCAGCTGGATGATTTATTAAATTATTTCCAGTGTGCTAAGGGGAAATAATGTGACTTTAGTTTTTCCTTGTTGCAGCTATTCTGCTATTCTTATTGGATTATATTTGTTTCGGAGGGTTACATGTATATCTTCTGGAGGGCTGCTGGTAATAACTTTGTGTCTGCCATCTCTTAATTGAACGTTCTACATCTATAATTCATCTACTTTCTGCTTGTGTGGGATTCAGACTTAACAAAGAGAAATGGTTGGTCAGGCCAAGTGCTTTAATTTTTAGATGCTGTAAAGCTGCAGAAAAATGCTGCAATAAAGATAATATTTTATTAGACCTACTAAAATAGAGGGGAAAAAATCTAAACAAGCTTTTGGGTTCATAATTCCTTCTTTAGGGCATGTTCTTTAGGTAAACTTCATATAAACCTTGGCTTTCTTATATGTTTAGTCAGCCATGCGTACAACAGCTCTGTTAATGCAGTATTTCAGTAACTCTTAGTTTCCCATCTCTGCACTTCTATGTCAGCTGTAGACCCAAGCAACATAGTGGTTTATCTGTTTTTTTACAGATGTGGAAGTCTGCAAAACCTGTAGTATATCAGAAAAATTCAAAATATATCTGTTTAATAAATTTTTTTAGACAGCTACCTTTTGCAAGAGCAAATGCTGTTGCTCTTTTCATCCCGTAGCTTTTCACTGTAAGCTCCTTTTTCTTTGTATTAATCTTGTTGCTAAAACAGGATGGTGCCTTCCTTAATTTGACAGTTTTCATCATTTACACTTTTAGGTAAAAGCTGTCAAGCTTTATTAGGGCGCTAAGCTTGCGAGGGGGGTGTTGATGATGTTTCTACACCTTTGTGAAGTTCTTTTCTGTACAGTTGTTAAACTGTCAAGCTAGAAAGTATTCTCATAACATTTGTGCATGAGGCACTCTAAGAGGTGACATAAGCTAATGGAGAGAGTTAATGGTAACAGAAGATCTCATTTGTACGTAGTGGAAGTGATGAGCTCAGGGATTGTGCCTTGATGGTGTTAAAATGAACAGCGCCCTGTGTGTGTATCTTGGTGCAGTAGCTGCAGCCACCACCACCATCTCGCAGGCCTTGCCTGACAGGTAGCCTCGGGCTGAGGGATGTGGACAGCAGAGAGCAGCTGAGCAGCTTGGCAGTCTGTGTGGGCTGACTGCAAGCTGCTCTGCTAATCACAGGCAGACCACTCGTGATCAAGACTGGAAGCCCAGGCTTACAGCCTAGATGTGGGTGCGATGCGTGCAGGCCTCTATTTTAAAAGCAGTCATCTTATTTAGTAACAGCAAAAAAATGAAGCAGTGATGAATATTCACAGGAATCAATATTAAAGAGAAACCGTGACAATGGAAAGCTTGTAAGATCCTGCCATGTATAAGGATGGCAAGATAAACCCTTTATGGCTCTTGGTGATAAAGATTTCTGCACCAGGTGCTGTTGAGAATCTGGGTGCTGTTTGGTTATTGGATGATGCCTTTGCCCCTCTTCCCCTCCTGTGCTGAGTGTACCTCATGTTTGTGGGATTCTGCTGAAGGCGTTTGGCTCCTTGCACTTCTTTGATATTTAGATGCCCTGGTTCTTGAGGGATGCTCACGCACGCACTGGCTGTGTGGTACTTGATACGTGTCTGAGACACACTTCTCACTTTGGTTGATCTGAGTCGCTTCATACTGTTTGAGGCTTCTTCCTTCAATCTGAAAACAGGAGAAGTTTGCCCTCTGGGAGTGTTGGGATAAACTTCTAATGTCACCAGGTTTGAAGCAGTTGCTGCATTTTTTTTGGCTTGAGAAAACCCCTTAAAAAAAAGGGGGGGGTGTTGGGAAAAGTAAAAAGTAGCATTACTTGGTATAAATCCAGGATGGTACATGAATTAATTTTTTTTTTTCTCCAAATAATTGATCAGGAAATACTTTTTATTTATTTATTTATTCCCCATAGTACGAGAGAGTATTTGCTGTGCTATTGGTTTCTCATTGTGGAGTGAAAAAGGATGCAATAGGAATAAGAAGATGGCAGGGACTGAATGGAGGAGCCAGGATCTAATAATAGCTCTGTATGTAGAGAGCAGGTATTACTCTTGCATTCCTTGCTTCCCTCTGTTGATTGATATATGAGGGTAATTTAATTTGGTACTGCCTTTGGGATTTATTTCTAAATGCATGAATATTATATTGCACTGTATCATGTTATCAATGTTCCTACCTACTGATTCCAGAGTGAAATCTGTTTTAGGCTTGATACACTACATTTCACCCATTAGATCCTCAAGGAAGACAGATGATGGTAGGGCAAGTCTTGCTAAACAGGACCATTAGCAATTAGCTACTCTTTTTGTCCTTCCTTCCCCCAGTATAAGGACTGTGTGTGAAGAAGAGAAGTGGATTATTGTAGTTACTAAGAAGGTTTTCTTTTAATAGAAAAAGAGAGCAAGAGAAAATATGTGCATCGAAAACCTTTCTGCACAATTGGCTGCATACCCAATAATACGTGTAGTGCTACATACAGTTCCAGTTCAGTGAGAACATATTACAGACCTTTGGCTTCTTAACACCAATATATATCTTACCAATTTGAAGCTTAGTTTACTTAGTAAGAAGAAAGATATAGTTATTAAATGATACTATTCATTTCCTGGTAAATCCTTTCTGTAATATCTACTTGATATTTTCTTTATTCATCCTGTTGCCATTTAGAGCTTGCCACTGCATGCATTAATGGAACATTTTAAGTTGTATTTGTTTTTATTTTTCTTCCCTGTTTTTTTTGTAACCAGCAGAAATCAAGACTCCCATTTGTTTGATCTCCGTTCAACTATAGACTTTATCATTACAGACATTGCCTTTATTTATGTACAAAGCTTATGGCATGCTTAAAATGTCATACAAACTTTTGACATATTTATTTTCATTTAATCTAGATCTCTGGGTAGAATGACTTTATCATAATAGAAAGAGAAGGTATTTCATCATAATATAAGATGTACTCTGTGTTCATATTATACAATGTAATATGAATCAGTCTGTTATGTTTCTCAGATACAATAGTGATTTTATTACTAGTATAATTCTATAGATTTCTGATATCTTTGAGACTGAAAATGTATTTCAGGACATTACCGCAACATGTCAAATTCATATTATATGATTCAGAATTCATTTTCCATTAATTATAAATGTCATAGCTAATTATAGGTATCAGTTCGTTTTATGAGTCTATTGACATTTCAGCCCAGTGGCATTTGTCAAGAGGAAAGTCATTTTTCTTCTGTCAGCTATGCAAGCAATACCTCAAAATCTTATTATTTTTTTCTCAATAAAACGTTTATTGCAAATTTGAATATCCTTCTGGATTAAGGAGATGTTTATGGGATTTCTTTAAGAAAAATTAAGATTTTTCTTCATCTGTGAATGTGAACAAAAATGTCTTTTTATCTCTTTCTTGACGCATTTCAAAAAAAGTAACTAATCCTCTAACCAGCCAGCTCTGTGCCCCTGTTTATATAGTTTCACCATAGTGGAAACCTCCACTGACTTGATGTCTTTTATTGCCTTCAAATTAGTAAGGAAAAAAACGAGGTCTCTGCTGCTTTGACTGACCAAGCATATCCAATCTTGGGTTGAAAATGAGACCTTTGATTCTAGTTAGCCTGTAGGCATGACAGAACTGCTAGGGCAAGTCCAGACGATATGAAACAAAAAATTAGGTATGTACAGCGAATTTAACAATGCAGGTGTATAACAGATATTTAGCAATGGTCCAGGAAGATTAACTATCAATCTATTTTGTTGGCAATTGGGGCCTCCGTGTTAGTGTCAGAGAAGTCAAATTCTCAGAGACCCATTTTTTTTTTTGTCTTATAAAAGGTATTTAT
>VZSV01000214.1:665803-681093 GCA_013398735.1 Nothocercus julius | reverse complement strand
ATTATATGTGTGTGTGTGTGTGTGTGTGTGTGTGTGTGTGTATAAGGAATATTTTGCTTTTATAAGAAAAATAAGGCCTCACCTGTCCAGTGCTACTGAAGAGACTGTTTGAAAAAGGCATCTAAAGAGTATTGTGTTTTTATGGGTCAGACATAGTTAGGTGGTGCAGCTGGCTGGGACCTCAGAAGTTCTACGTGCCTTGAAACAAGGGAAGCATATTTTGACTTGACAGGGAAGTAAAAAAAAAAAAAAAAAAACACTCTTATTAGTATAGTTAAAAAAGAAAGATGGAGTTTTTCGTAGCCTATGTGACAAATTCTGATGTTAGACTTAGTACTGTCTCCTCTACACAGATGAGTGATTTTCTGTAAAATACTGAATCAATGTTTCTTTCCCCACCTAAACAATTTGAGATGAAATCTGCAGTGACCCTGATGCAGACAGTGATGAGTTTTTTGCTTCCTTCTTTCCAATGTTAATTTTCATTTGTTAGTGCTTAGATAATGTGAACTTTGGATGTGATATAATGAGCACTCAAACTGTACTGAAGTGGTGAATAGGCAGAATGTAACACTTAAATATCCCAGTGTAGACTATAGGGTCATGGGGGTACTTTTCCTGCATTTTCTTTTCTTAAGTAAAGAAAAAAAGAGAGTAGTGGGTGGGGTGGGAAAAGGTCACTTGAATTTTCATATGGAGAATAATGTGGTATTAATATTCACTGGGAAGTGCAAAAACCCATTATAACTTGCTGTTGTGTACTGATATGTTGCTTTTGTCCACTTGTTTGTCTACACTAAGAAATTTGCAGTGTTTGTCTTTACAAGGGATGTAACAATCAACAATTTAAGATTTTACTTTATGCCTTAATACAGCCCTTGATCAAGTTAAATAAACTCTGTGCCCCTAGGGGAGCCAACGTCTCCGACTGGGCTCTGCTCTCATTTCAGCCATTAGCACAGACTGTAAAGCTGCAGATGAGAAATAACCCGAGTTTGGAATTGCAGTACTGCGAGGGTATTACCCTGCAAGAGCTAATTTTTCACTCATTGCTATAGGAATAAAAGACACTTCTGTAGATTAAGAGATACCCATTCTGAATTTTGTACAGCCTGTAACAGGTTAATGAAGTGTTTCAAAAATATTGGTGCTTCAGGTATGAATCATGAAATAGTGTTTTTTAATTTTTCCATTATATTAAACTTGATCTAGCAGGAAAAAAACATGTCACTGCTGGGCACTGTGTTCCCTTAGCATCTGAGAGTGCTGAAGGTGTTTTCAGAACAAAAGTCTGTCTCAACATGAAAAGCTAGCCCTAAGCTTGTGCTTATAGTGGTGGTAGGGGAAGAGAGAAGTGAAGATGAGCTTCTTTGCTGATATCTTTTCCCACAGCATGTCCACGTATTTTCTCTTTTTTTTTTTTTTTTTTTTAATTATTATTTTTTTAAGGATTATTCACAACAACATTTTCCATGGTTAGTTTTTTGCAGTTCAAGGTATTGTTATATAGGACTAAAGGTGAGCTTAAAAAGAACTATCCCTGCATGTGGAAGGGAAAGTCACGAGGGAAAGAAGAAAAAATTTAAAATGGAAATAGTTAAAACTTCATTTCTGTAGTGTCAGTACTGCTATAACATAACAAAAATTCATAGGTGACAGTCCAGGAACACCCAGTGGAAGCCCAGGAATTGCGCAGTTTACTTCCATGGCTTCTCCCTTACATATCTCCAACATGTCTGAACATATCCTAGTATTTTAGATGGCAAAACCCACTTATTTTAATATGTAACGTTTGACATAAAGTGAAGGTTGTCTTTATTATCCTTGCTGGCATAAAACCTAGATCCTTCCTGTCTTACAGCTTAGATTTTTTTATTTCTTCTGTGTGTTGTAGCATATTCTGCTTTTCAGTGCTTTTATGTTTCTTGGAGATTTTCCATTTATTTATTTAGGTTTATGTTCTGCAGAGAACACAGGAATAAATTTCATGTGTTGTTATGCTGATGGATAGATATTATGGAGGGTTTCAGTGAGTGAAGAGAGTTTTCCATTTCTTTAAGGCAATGTAGTTCTGGGATTGTATTGGTGCTCCAGTGTTGGGAAGCACTAGTGATATTTGAGCACCTGCTGTGCCTGTTTACTTGGTATTTTAAGGGGATCATGCTTTCGTGCTTAATGCTCAGGGCAATTCAGCAGAGAATAAAGTATCTGCAAGTCAACAAGACACTGCATTGGAGACATTGTTTGGAATTCATCTTAGTTACAATACTCGTATTCTGATTTATAGAAAATACCTTATGGTGGTAGTTGAAACATGGTCCTCAAAATTGCCGAACCGAATAGGCAATACATCTTAAGTGTTTGGAAGAGACGCCTCCTAATTTTGGGATGCCCAAACAGAATTCAGTTTTCAACACAGAGCATGATGATCAGTTTCAGCCCTCATGCATCAAAAATACGTGGAAAAACTGTAAGGAGAGCCACAGGAATGATCAAAGAAAACTCTGGGGAATATCTGTGTGGTTTGATCTTGAATAATCTCAAGAGGAGAAGTTTGAGGAGAAAATGATAATCACTTTCAAATGCATTAAAATCTGCTTGAAATATTGAGAAAATCAGGTCCCTTGTTCTAACCATTCTGGTTATAACCAGTCTGGTTAGGGCAAGAAGTAATTGATTTAATTGGCATGGCATGGCAGCAGGGGTGGCATGGCTCATGTATGTACGAGGTGCAAAGCCAAAACAAGCAAGATATTTGACAATTCATTTGCTGTCGGCAAGAGTCACAGGCGCAGAGGAGAAGAAAACAATGTTGTAAGCAGAGCCAGCACCAGAGAATAAACAAGATGTGAAATGTTAACTAAGAGCATTTTCCAGTCACCTTAAGGTGCCTCCATTACCTAAAATCATCCATTCCATTAGATTGCAATACTCTTGCTCTTAAATGCTCTTAAATGTCCTGTTTGGGAATGTATATATTGTGAAGTTAGAAATTTCTATTACAACCATGCTGCCTGGGACCTGGTGTATGCATGCAAGCGTAATTTACTTTGCCAGGGCTCAGGTGTCCAGAAGTAACTGTTTTCACGCTGTATAGCTCTGTTTAGTTCCCACTTTTTCCACGGAGTTACATTAGAGAAGTCCTAGAGATTTTTCAAACTTTAGCAAGCAGTAGATTTATAAACTTGTTTTAGTGACTCGTATTCGGGTATACTGCCATACCAACTAACTCGTGGAAGAAATGACAATTGTATGTTTTGTCCATCAGACCAACGTAATCTCACTCCCTTTTTTTTTCCAGGAGCAGGAGTTTGCATTTTGAGGGTTTGGATGTTTCAGATCACTCTGTCAGAATCAGGCAACTGGCTCTGTCTTCCATGCTTGCTGTTGGCTACAAGCATCCTCAGATACTTGAGCAAACCAACGTGAGCAAAAAGTATGTAAGGGGACTTAGGTGGAATTGAAGCAATCTGCATATGGATAAGAGTATTGGGGGGGGAAAAAAAAAAGAAAGCTTTTATACTTAATGTGAGAAAAGAAAGTTGCAGCTGGCTCAATGTTCACAAATATATTTAACTTTTTCCTTCCCTCCAAATCATCCGCAAAATTCTTCAATGAGCAAAGTACTATTTTAAATCATGGCAAGATGGGGGGAACAACGTAAAAATGCTGTGTGTCAGCTCACTCTCTGATTTTACAGAGATGTCTGAAAGCCCTACAGGAATGGATTTCTCAAGAAACTTGCATTTAAGATTAGTTAAAAGCATGTATTAGTATTCACTGAATGCATTAAGTCTAGCTTCGCAGAAAGACATCCAATATTTTAGGATGCGAGATAGCTCAGTTAAGGTGTTTTTTCTTTTTTTTCCCCCTCCTCTTTCTCACATTTACCACTTCATTTTCTATTCCCTTTATCTTTCTACCCTTGATTAAGTACTGTGTTGTGGTACTCATGAGAATAATTGGGATGAGCAGAAGCATTGCTAATAGGGAAAAATTGCTGCCTGCAGCAAATACTTTCTCTTGTTAGTCAGTGGGCCACCTCATGAGAATGCCATTAGTGCCAATCAGAACTTCACTGTAATGATGTACTGATCTTGTACCAGATGTGGGTCATCTGTTTCCCCAGCCCCAAAACATCTGCTCAGTGGTGCCAAAATACCTGTCTGTATTGTATTTCTATGATGACCGTGAGGGAAAGTGTGACTTTTTTCACTTCTACTTTATCTTCACTGGGGAATTCATCTTCATCTGGTCTTTGTCTTAAAACCTAGTGCTACCAAAATAGTAGTAGTACAGCACTTGTAGCTTTTACTTTCCTCAGAGGCCAAAACCAACTCAGAGGCTTGTTTTTACAAAGTTGTAGTCTTTGTTGTTGCTGATTTAAAACTATCAGCTAGAAATTATTAGGAATTATCTACTACTAGAATATTATTATCGAAACACTGATAGCAGTGTTGTTAGTATTGTGTATCTTGTGAAACAGGAGACAGTGTTCACCATCCCCCCAAAATATTAATACTGATAACTGAACAGAAACATTTGGAGTGATGACATGGTTAAATGCAAATGATGCAGGAAGTTGTGAAGACTTTTATTAATAATATCAATGAGAAAATGACTAATAATGTGAAGAATTTGCAAAATGTTTTCTTCAGGGCTGTCTTAAAAGTAGAAGTGGACCACCATACCATAATGTGATTGTGAAGAAATAAGCAGTGAGACAGAAGTCCTTTGACTTAAAAACAAACAAACAAACAACAAAAAAACCCCAACCCTTTTGTGTATTGCTTTTTTTCCCTCACTTGATAAAAGATTTTTTTTTTTTTTTCTTTCCACGGATGCTGGTGTGATAGTAAGTCTTTCAGGTCCTCCGTAGTAACCCAGGCGCACCAGGTATCAGTCCACCATGAATAAGAAAAGATGCAGAGTGCTGGTTAAGGTATTGGAGTCTGCATGAACCATATCCCCCAGTGACTGGCTAAAAGGTCATCCAATATCATTGTTTTATTTAGTTTAAAACAAAATTGTATGTGTGTTTGGCTGAAATGTAATTATAGCAGAAGATGCATTTGAAGCCCCTCCATGTGGAGTTAATTTAAAACTATACTAAAGAGTTATCAGCTCTGCCACTGAAGAGCAGTAATGATTTTAATTTTTTAAAATTGTGTGTAGCATTAATGTTTAAATTCCTATGCCTGTCCATTATAGAGTAAATTTATATTATAAAACTCTGATGCTAAAACTTAAAGTAATTTTGTTAAAATATCAGTACACCATTTGTCTCCTCAGAGTCTAAGTTGAATGTCCTCCTTGTGCTTGTAATGGATTTTTTGATTACCTTATTTTCTTAATACTAACAGACCATCAACTGCAATTTAAAATCCTTCAAGGGAAATGCCTCTATCAGGATCTTCAGGCTTTCTGCAAACCCAGGGCATTTCAGCAGAAATTTGTCTTCTAGCCACTTGGTGGCAGTAGGATTCTTTGCAACGATAAATGCTGATACAGAACGGGTCTTCCCAGAATAGATGGATGTTTGATATCTCACACAGTAGATAGGCCTTTTGATTAAAATATAAATTATGTTTTCCTTATTTTGTACAAATAAGTACACAGCAATGTTTTTGGGAGCGTTTAGTGGAAACATACCACGCTAAAGCATAGGAAAATGTATTGCAACTTGGAGAGAAAAGCAAACAGAAAATTAAATTAGAGTTTCTCAGTAGCGGATGCCTATGACAAGGAAGGCTCTTTTAGCTGTTGTTAGTGATGACAGTGCTGTTGTAGCCAGGGAGCAGTAAACGTGTGATGTTATGAAATGGGCAGTATCTTGTCCTCAGGACTGAAAGTAACTGAGATCCCTCAGCAGTGAAGCAACCTGGCAGGTGAATTACCATTACAAGTCAAGTCATATGTTAAAGCTCCATAGAAGCAGACATCAAGTTGAAGTTTCAGTGTCACATATTGTGGTGTAAGTAAGTGAGACCTAAAAGCAATGAGCGACCAGTAGGCTTGGATTCTCCTTGCAGTGTAGGGAAAAGCTTCTGAGGGCTGGGACCAGCAGGCCAGCTCAGAACTTTGTGACGCTGACTCTTAAACAGCAAGAGGGAGGATAAGGAACTTGCTGCTTTTTAAACACTGTGGATAGTGCATCAAGCGGAGGCAGTAGCTGGAGCGATTCAGTGCTGTTACCGGATGAGCTCCAAAGAAGCATGAGGACTAAATGAAGATAAGACAATCGTGTCTTCTGGTTTTTTATTTTTTTCCTTTTAAGATCCGTTTAGAAAATGGAAAATGTACTTATTGTCATATTGATTTAAACTTCAGAATTATTTCTTCAACCTATTTTAAAGGATGTTATTCTGCGAATGTTTTTGTTAAAATCTGACGCTGAAGTCCGTACTAGTGAAGGTCAATGTACAAGTTTTGTAAGTGGATTTGCCATGCTTTTGAACTTCTTGTTGCTCAGTAGCAATAAAAGTAGCTTCACAAAAGAACTGACTGGTGAAATAAAGAATATTGTAATTCTGGTCCCATATTTTTCAAAGACTGCCTCGTGCACTCTTAAATCTCCATCAGTTGGTAGATATGGTTGTGTCAATGGAGCACAGCTGTTTTAGGACATTCAAGTCATAAAGAGCTTGTTAAGGTGCAGGTAGGTGCAGGTGCACCTTTCCCTACACCTTTATTGCCTGGTTGCTGACCTGTAAATGGCCTCTAGTCAATCGTGCTGGTATACAGAATTACAAGCGCTATGGGGATAGATGAGCTGGTGTCTTGTATGTCAGCTTAAGTATCTTGAAAGGGCTGGTCTCTGTTCCTAGGTCATTTTCGATAATCACACTTGTCGAATCTTAGTGTTTATACATAGTCTTTAACGCAGCAAATTTTTAGCTAAAATAATTTGTTTGTAATTTCTCCATCATTTTAGAATCCTTATCCATCTGAGTGAAGAGGTTATGGCATACAGAGTTAGAGATGAAAAACTTCTCTTTTCCCTTGTTAACAGCAGGCAGCCTGCGTTTATGTCAGAATACTCTACTTGCTCTGGGAGCCGTACGGAAGGACAGAGGGGTTTGGCTGCTATTATGTCAACCTTTGGCAATTCAGAGAAATCCATCTCTATATTTTATTTTTTTTATTCAGTTCATTTGCATGGAAGTTTGCCCCATTGAAGATAGGATAAATATAAAGAGCAGCCTGATATGGCTTAATGAGTCTGGAGCTAAAACCATGCGTTCCAGTTCTAACTGTGCAACCATCTCATTCTCTGGAATAATTCCGGAGTAATTCTAGAAACAATAGGAAGTTAAGGTGATCTGTATTAATTAGTATATGCCAAGCAATTACAAAATACTGTTTCATTGGATAGCGTTAATTTAATGTTTTTGGATAGCATGTAATTTAATGATCACAGGAAATGAAACCTGGTTTCAGGTGGGTTTAGGTTTTGGGGCTGACATTGTGGATGGTATCAGGGAGGTTTTGACTGATGCTTTTCCTGAAGCTGAGATAAGAAGGACCTGTTGTTGAGTTGAGAAGGACCTATTCGTACCTGTCTTTGTAAGGTATGAGTTTGCTCAGAGCATGTACACTGCTGGGATCTGGCTTTTTTGCTCAAAAATCTGTTTCACTCAGCTTTTTAGCTATAATTAAGATCACCACCTGTGTGTCTAGTTTAGTTAATGTTGGTAAAAAAGAATCAAAATTTGTTAAAAGAAAAAAAAGTGCACGGACATTATGGTGATATGGAATTAGTTCTTTAGGAAAATAAGCAAATAACTTATTTGTAAAGATAAATGCGCTTTCATTTCACAGCTGGGAATCATAGTACTGAAAGCTGGATTTTGCTTACTTGGGCTTTTATCGAAGAAAATTGTCTTTGTTATTCCAATAAACAATAATCCAGTTAATATATATAGAATTAAGGCTGCAGAAGACTGCTTTTTATGTTTCTTCAGATTTCTTTTCATTCAGAACAATTCAGTATGATCTAATCTTTATTTAGGTTGTGTTTCATGATTCTAAAATTTCTTTATGCTTCTTATTTTGTCCAAAAAGCAACAGCCACTATAAAAGATGCTTAAAAAAAAAAAAGAGTATAGACCAAGAAAGTGCATGTTAAGCTATTTTGGATTTGGAACGAGGTCTCCTTATCTTTATATGAGACTTTGTTGGAACCTGTTGACTAAAATGAGCTTTAAATCAGGACCACAGTTGAGGTACCATAGCAAATCAAGGGCACAAGTGATTTATAGCGGTATTGCCAGCACTAATGTTCTCAGAACAATGGTACAAGTACTTCCTCATTCTAATAAATTTTTTAAAATAATAGCAATCTGCTGTTCCTAAGGCGATAAATATTTACTGTGAAGTACATTGATTTATTCTGTAAGGTCCTGACTATATAGATGTTGAAGACTTGTCTCATTTAAAAATCCAAGGTTTTCATAGCATAAATTTGAGCATCAAGTTTATATGCTGTTTTATGCTCGACTCTCTTGTCTTGGTAAGTGTTCTCCAAATGATTTGATAGCAGTGACTCTACTAAGGTGGTTAATTTGCATTAGGACATAGAAAGCAGTGAAATTTCAAGTGCTGAGCATGTCTGGAGTTTTGAGGTGTTGCCCATTTAGAGGGGAAGTGAAGGAGCAACGTGATGGTACTGAATCGATGAATGCTGCTGTCCTTATAAAAATGACACGGAAGTTTGTGTTTCACCAATTTTGGAAAAAAAAAAAATAAAATGAATATTATGAAGTGAGCTGTGCTATGATGCAAAAATTGTTGCTTCTTTTCAGACTTAGACTTTTGACCAAGAGGCAGCCTTATTGTAGACCTCTGAAAGTATTGCTCTGAGCATACAGCCATTAACAAATAATGAGAGCATTGATTCAGTGAAAGGGAAAAAACTGGAGCGCATTAGACTATTAAATTAAAAATTTATTCCAATTAGTACTGGGGGGGGACTGCTTTCTACCCTACTGAATTAGACACTTGGGAATTAATAGCAAGTTAAAAATCATTATAATGACAGTCCTTTCTGGACTGCAGCTTTGAGGAAGTTTCTGACAGTGTCATTGTGACCTCAGAGGGTTTCAGCTGCTTTGTACCGAGGACGCATAAATGTGGATTGGTGTAAAAGGGCTTTGGAATATCTCCTAGTGAAGCGAGGTCTTCTCTAAATATCTCCGGTCTGACACTGAAATTGTCAGGTTAGTGTAATAAGCTGTCCATCCCCATTTGATCAAATAGTAGACTTGACATGTGCTCAAGAGGAAGACTTCTCTGATTTGATGTATGATATTTAATGGCAATCCAGAAAGCCTTTTGCAAGGCTTTTGCTTATATTTTATGTATATTTTCATTCATTGCCTGCTTAAGCAGAGAGAAAAAAAAAAAAAAAAAAAAAAAGCTATTTCCCTTTTTCTTATCCATGTATTATTCCCTTTAAGCTTACAGGAAGAATGGGATACTCATGTTTCCCCTTCGTTCTGATATCTAGGGGTGTAAAAATTTGTTAGAAGAAAATGCATGTATACATACCGAAAGAAATATTTATTTTAAGAATCCAAGTGCTCTAAAAGTAAAGATGCATAGTAGCAAAACATGTAAAAATATGTATGCATTGCAGAATGGCCAATGAGGGATTGATGTTCCTTAGTCTTCATGAGATTTAGATTCCTCTCCTGGGTGGAATATTACTGCATGATGTTTTGTATTGCTGACACTGATGTTTGCTGAGGCTTGTCGATGTAGAGGATGCCTTGCTTTTTGGGGGTCCTACTTCACTGCCTATTCAACTATTATAACGAAAAGTAATCCATCTTCTGGACCAGTAATTGCTGTTACTTTTTTTTCTTCTTCTTTTCTTTTAGGAATAAAATGAAGAAACTAGGAAATATATTTGGTAGGGAAAACTGACATTTGAGCAAAAGCCTTTCTCAAAGAATGATTTAAAACCCTGTTTACCAGAGCAGCTGTAGGCCAGAGTTACCATGGAAACAGCAAGAATTCAAATAATATTAGCAATAGCATATCTATTATGATATTGCATTAACGATGCTATACTAAAGGGTCAGTTGTGGTTTCATTTGCAGGGCTCAGTTCTGAGTGATTTATCACCAATATTGTGGGCTACAAATTAGAATTAGAAATAGAAGTCCCAACCTTGGATGGACTTATAATAATATTAGGAGGGAAAAAGTAATAAATTTTTCTGTTGTTATACAGAAGTATCGTATTGATTTAAACACATATAGCTATGACAGTTTTGACATTTTTGAATGCAACAAGTTCATAGTGTTTTTCTTAAAAATAAAATAACACTGTCACTGCAGGCTGTAAAATAGATTATCTTCACTTAGTATCCACAAGGGCTGACTGCAGTAGTGCAGGTGATGCATCTAAAGCAGAGATATTTGGAGAGAAATAGGTGCAAGAATAATTGATTTATTCTTGAACTTTGTATTGTATACGTACCTTTTCTGCACTGCTTAGAGACATGCTAAACAATGTTAGTTCTGTGGTTTTGGAGAGAAGAGCCCTAAAATCCTTGTCAGTATTAATTCTCTCTTAAATGAATGTGACCAGCTCTGGATGGTGGCAGTAGCAGTATTGGGTTCATGTTTTGCTGTGGTTGTTGTGCCTTTATTTCATTATTTATTTATTTATTGCGTCTTTAAAGGGTTTGCTGTATTTTGCCCTTAGGAGTGGTAATGCATTATCAAATGATAAATGATGAGATTCTTCCTCTAGTCTCTCCCTGAGAGTGAACGCATCCTTTTTGGCAGCCAGCTTCTCACTAGTTTTCTCGTTATATCTTTTTTTTTTTTTTTTTCCTGTGTGTTTACTAAAAGTCAAGGTGAAATCCAAAATTTCAGTTTTGTAAAAATAAATAAATAAATAAAAATTAATTTGACCCTTTAAATGCTGGTTGGACTTCAGTCCCAGCCTTGAGTGCTGTCAGGACACAGTCAGGAGGGACTAGTGACCGCTTTCAGTTGACAACAAGTTTAGCCATAAGTGGTGTGTTTGATGTGAGTGTTGTGTGAAACTTCACCTCACCGATCTGTCCATTGAATAGTCTGTTGCACTCATACCCTTACTGTACATACGTATAAGCTCCACAGTCTGAGTTTTGTTCTGTATAAATGCAGGCTAGGGATACCCAAGAAGCTTTTGCTGTTTGGCGGCAGAATCTGGCACATGAGAGGTAGAAAAGTTTCCCAAAGCTCTAGGAGGATAATGACTGTACTAGAGGGCTTGCGCAATGCCTTACATATTATAAAAGTTGTAAAAACATTAACTAATCCACAAAGCAAGTTGTGTGTTGCAGATGTATCTGTCTGCTGGGAGGAAAGCATATGCCTGTATAGGTGAAGAGAAAAATCAGGGGAAGGCAATTTTATTTGGTTGTTTTAAGCTTTACAGACAGGGATTTCTTTGACTTTTACTTCTTTTTTTTTTTTTTTTTTTTTTTTTTTTTTTTTTTTTTTTTTTTTTTTTTTTTTTTTTTTTTAGCAGGAGAGATTTTCTTAGGATTTTGTTAGCAAAATTACAGGTTGAGATATGAAAAATGTATGCACCTTTTTCTTTTTGAACACACAGAAAATCTAGTTGTCATGGTTTTATTATAACCAAAATGAATCTGAGAGCTCTATAATTATTTGAAAAATTGGCAAACAGTACCTTTTCTTCTTCTCTCTCTCCTTTTATTGACAGACTCACATCTCAGGGTTCTTGCTAAAAGAAGCATTTTAAGTCTGGTTTTTACTTCGGTAGTGTGTTGCATGATAGTTAATTCCACCTGAAGTGATTGCTGTATTCATCTTCTTTGTCAATACCTCATTTTTATCTAGGGCTTCACTTGAACCTGGATCATTTTGAAGACCATAATAGAAACACAGTGCTGTATATCAGAATATTTGCTGTAGTGTTTTTTTGCCTGCAAACTTGGGAAGTTCGGTGCTGTTTCTCTCTGCAGCCTGATGGTGATTGGCAGTGTTATATGTAGCACGTGGCCTGACGGGAGTGCTGTCAGATGGTGTTGCTGCTGGAGTTTGGGGGCTGTGCTGTGTTACGGTTCTGTGGTTTCAGTGAGCAGACCACACTGTGGCAGGCCGAACTCTATCTGGGTGAGTGCAAGCGAAGATGTGTTAGGAGAGTCCATTAGTTATGAGCACTCAGGCAAAAGATGCATCATGGCAGACATTGATTTAATGCAAGGAAAGGATGGAAAGGGCAGCAGTAAGAACAGGATGGCAAATAATGTGCTTCCCTTAGACAGCCAAAAGCATGGATGGAAAAAATTATTTTGAAGACTATTATGATGGATCTGAGATATGTAGTTAGACAGTTCCCTCCATTGCTAGTTTTCTCTGCCTTTTTTTCTTAAGAGCATATTAATTTATAATACAAATGGATTTCCACATTAGCTACAGAAAATGTTCTTACGAAATGTTACAAGATTTATTTTTTTCCTTGCTAAAGAGTATTCAAGTAGGGAGTCATATGCTTATTAGGTGGTGCTATTTGGAGAGAAAAAATGAAAAGGCTTTCAAGCTGCTCTTGGTATATGAAAGGCATCCAAAAGCTTTACATTTGATAAAGCTATTTTTCAAATGTTGGCAGGAATTCTGTATTTTTAAAGGTTTTTTTTTCTGTTTGCTTGGCCTCATGTACTCCCCCTGCCTTCCCCCTTTGAAGTATGTGGGAGAGTGCAGAAGGGGAAATACTTCATTATGCCCATGAATTATTCAGGTATAATTCTAAGTTAACATGACTTTAAATAGCTCAAGGTTCTTCCTCTTCCTTGAGTATGTCTGAGAGGTTTCTTTCTTATGCTGATTGGATGCCATGGTCCTTTACTGAGTGCAATTTTACTATCTTTAGGCAATCTCTTTAAATTCTTTCAGACTTGAAATAAGTATTTAATTCTGATCTTTTTGGCATCGGATATATAATAAAACTGTTAGATACGAGTGAATTGTCATACATATGTTTTTGTAATGATTATTTCTCGAACATATTATCTTTCTGCTCTCGCAAAGCCTTGGGCTCATATAGCCCCTCATGTTCCTACAGTGTGTGTGTGTAGGAAATCTCTAATATTAATTACTGTTAGTAAATGCTATTTACCATTGGAGGTGCATGGAAGTAGACTTACTTTATCTTGGGACTGTGTCTCCATTTGAACTTTTCTTTGATTTTCTTTTCAAGACATGCTTCAGCCCTAGATAGTATTGGTAACTCTTGTTCTAACTTGAACTTGCTAAAATATCACTGTTCTTTAAGCAGGTAGAAAAGTAAGGATTTAGGGAGGATATTTCAAGTATTTATTAATTCAGATGACAAGTCAGCAGCTTGTATATCAGTTGAAACAGCTTCTGAGAGTTGCTGTGATACGTAGTTTCTGTAAAGGCTGCATCAGAACACTATATTAATAGTAATAGAATATTTTAGGGCTTTAGTATATTCAGTAACAGCATGTATATGACGAGTTCCTTCCACAGCAGCAAACCAAATGAACTAATGTACATGCATGTCATGCACATGCCAGTCACCATCTTGAAAACTCAGTGAAATACGAGGGACTTAGCTTAGTTTGACTGGGCCTAGATCTTCTTAACTAAGAAATGCAACCCAAGAAGAGTTTTATTTTAGAAAGAAGAGATGCAGAGATCTGCATGGATTTACTTTCATAAAAGGCTAAAATAATGCATGGATAGAGACCTACTAGCTGTACAGTACCTGACAACCAGTGGTGCACGTGAGTTGGGATAGTCAGTTGATTTAGGGTTGCTAAAGAGGGTTTCCCCCAACCTCCCTTCCCTCCCTCCATCTGTTTTTCTCCTTCCACCTTCCCTTGTTATAATGGCTCAAAGGAATAATATATGAACTTTCAATCCTTTTACCAAATAGTCAAGTTTTTCATTATTTTTAGCCCTATTTCAGCTCACAGTTCAAGCCTTTTGAGAAAGGCTTTGAAAACTGGAAAAAATATGAACAGGTTTAATAGCAAACACATAGCAAGTGACAAATAGAAGAGGTCCTAAGTCTATTCTTAGGTTTAACCAAACAACAATAAAGCAAGTTACTTAATTTATGAAGCTTCTTTTACCTTAGCAGGGTTTTTTAATTGATAGCCCAAGTAACCAATTTAAACATATAAATAAACAGAAAAATTGCTACATATGGAATTATGTGTACTCATTTAAAAATGCACTGTCTGATACTCAAAACCGGACAATAAAACATAAATGTTAATATACAAATACACCAAAGCACATAATTGCATTTAACAATAAAATTCAAAGTCAGTGTGGACCTACTGAAATCCTATTAACTGCTCAATGTATAAACAAGGCATGATGTGCCCACACAGCACTGAACATTGGCAAATAGTACTCAAAACCAAGATGAACATATGGTTTCAGGAGACAAATCTGCACATTTCAAACATTCAGCAATAAATGGAACCAATTAGACGAATGATTTCTTGATTTTGCTTTTCACACGTTTCTATTGCAGACTTGTAGCTCCCACAGCACTGAAATGATATAGTACCAGCAAGGTCCTAAAGACAGCATGCACAGGTTCTCTGTCATTACCAGTATCTTTGGAGAGTTTTATACATTATTTTGCAATTTTATTCTAATTAACATGCAGTCCCTACTCAGCCTGGTGTTCAATTGCTTCTGTTTCTTTTCATTTTTTTTATTGTGCTATCAAGAGGGAAATATAGTTCTAACAAACTTTTGATTTTCTAAACAAAGGAAGGCAGACTTTTTTCTTACCACCACTTTTCTGTATCCACAACAAGTTGCTCCGGCCTCACATCCCTCAGTGTTTTTCAGTGTTCTTCTACACAGATAACAGCAATTTCCATTTCCTTGTAGCAATACTGGAACAAAATTATGATTATTGCTTGGACACTGTTAAGGACTTTGGAAATCTTGAGGTCTAGTAAGCAGTTTAAACTCGCAGGTTAAGATGCCTTCTTTCTGCTCTTCCTACCTAGCCGAGAAGACTGCTGACAGAGGCTGCAAGGCAGCATTTTTGTAGGGCGTGATTCTGCAGTTCTGAATTTATTCTCTGTTCTGCCGCACTCTTCCTGCATGATCTTAAGGCAAGTCGCTTCAGCTTTCTCTTAGTTCTTCATCTGTTAAAACAGCAGTAAGGGATAAAGTATCAGGACTGATGGTTTCCGTTTGGTTTGGTACTTGAGGACCATAATAAAAGCACTGTACAAGCACCCTGAATAGGACTATGTTCAGCACTTCTTT
>VZSV01000214.1:650381-665768 GCA_013398735.1 Nothocercus julius | reverse complement strand
ACGGCGGATGCAAGCCCGAAACAGCGCTGCAGGGATGACTGTCCTGAGTACTACTTTGTAGCAGCTGCTCAGGCAGTGTTGATTTGAGGAAGCTTTGCAATTCTAGACGTTGCCACGCATCAAAGACAGGGACACTGTGGTTTAACAAATGTTTAGATGAGTGGAAAATGAGAAACACAGTTGTGCTAATTTTGCTGTCACTATAAATGCAAAGAGGTGGTACAAGTCAAGTGGGAAACAAAGACTCCAAAAGGAGGAAAAACTTTTTAAAGCTCCTAAGAATCTATTACAAAGCCAGTAAAGAAGCTTTTGCCACAGGCCTGCTGCTTTCACAGAATGGTTTAGCTTCTGGAACAAATAAAAGGTGTATTGCCATAAATAGATAGTGAGCATTTCCTTGGAACCTTGGTGGAAGTGCTCAGTTCTCGTGCTTTGTATGACGGAGCCTTCAAACTGTTCACTTTGAGCATGCGTGCTCTCTTTCTTTCTCTCTTTCATTTTACTGTGATATTTTTCCAAAGAATGTAGTAGCGGTGGCTAGGAGGAGAGCAGGGAAGGGTCATGAAATACTAAACTTAAAAAGAAAGTAATGTTGCAACTAATTGTAGCATGGTGGGGGAAAAGAAACAAAGGCAGTCTTAGGAACGGAGGCAGGAAGGCAGGACTTGGGGATGCATTCACAGTTGCACTGCTCACCGGTGCCAGTAGGCAAGTCATTTAATGGGTCTTTTATCATGGCCTTTGAAGGAGTGCATTAGAGGTAGCCCCAGGAAGCAGCTTGTGTTTCTCTGTTTGGGTGTGTTTTTAGATCTGTTTCTGAGTTTGTATGTTTCACATCTTTGGGATGACTTCTTGCAAACAAACGCTTCTTGGAGAGCAAGGAAGCAGCTGAATTAACGTAATTGACACCTCTATAAATAGAGGCGCTCTCCGTGTTAAGTGTGCACTCTGCAATTCCCTCCTCTGTTCGTAGTCCAGAATTGGCTGCTGTGGGTCCAGGAATGGGTGATAATGAATAAGTGAGTGGCGCTGGTGCAGGTGGAGCTCCACATGCTGCTCTGCTACCAGCAATTTCCTTCTGTTTCTCCTTAGAGGAGAGAAGGGGAGAGAGAGCCTGTTTTGGGCAGTGGTCCCTGCACGGAGTTCTCGTCCCTGTTAGCTGTTGATTGTGTAGTAGTCCGACACCGACTGTCTAAGCGGGGCTTCAGTCGTCTTGCATTCTGAGAAAACTTGTTCCGTAGAACTAGTAACTAGAAAGTTACTCTTTCACTCTCTTAGGTATATAGTGGCCACATACCTTTTTACTTTTCAAAGCATGTATTGTACAAACCCCACTTAGCTGTTTCAACTGAACTTAAGATGAATAATGAATAATAAAAAGAAAATGGAGAACTAGGCAACTGCATCTTATACTTCAGGCTTTCTACTCTGACAATGTAATGAGCCTTTATATCCACCTTAATAATTCCTTAATTGATTCTTTTTTCCTGATTTTTTTCTGTCTCTTAAATTTGTGTTTCTTTACACCCATGTCCTAGAACAGGAATTCTGACTTCAGAGAACGTTAGTAAGGACATATAGTGCTTAGGAATAACAATTTTAGTGGAAATCAAGTACTGACAATTGTGTTATATTGAAGTAACTGCTTTATGCATTATAAAAAGCTATGATTAAACTTAAAAATATATAGTCATTGAAATGGAGTAGTATAGGAATGAAATGATATGGACGGCA
This sequence comes from Nothocercus julius, assembly GCA_013398735.1. Classification (NCBI taxonomy): domain Eukaryota; kingdom Metazoa; phylum Chordata; class Aves; order Tinamiformes; family Tinamidae; genus Nothocercus; species Nothocercus julius. Next base: position 664,034 of record VZSV01000214.1, on the reverse strand, counting down.
TTATTTCTAATTGGGTTTTTCAGGTAAGTATTCAAGGTTCTTTGAATACCAAAGAATAGTGACAAATACATTTCTATTTGGACGGTTCATAAATTTTCCCACTGGCCTAAAGCTGATCAAAAACAACAACAAAAAAATCAGTCTAAATGTCGACTTTTTTTTTTTTTTTTTTTTTTTAAATGTCAGGATGTCTTGAATAACTTGGGTTCTTGTGAGCTGGATGAAGACGACCTAATGCTTGACTTAGAATTCCTAGAAGAACATCACCACCATCGTTCTGGTAAGTCAGACAAATGCTGGTTATTTTCAGCTAGACATTATATTTTTAGAAATACGAAGAAATATGTTCAGTACAATTACTAGGAAACAGCAAAGTCCTTTTATGAAGGGAAGAGCAGTGTGCATTTTGTTATATGGTAGTTCTAAATGCCTTTGACATTTGACAAAGAGCTGCTCTTGGACACTGCATTTGCTGATTGCTTGCTTACTGCTGTTTGAGATGCTGCCTTTGCTGAGGGTTTGGCCTCTTCTCGCAGTTCACTTCATGTGGTCCATTATCATATGGAAGTGTTTTTTTTTTAGATGCGGAAGATTTCCAATTATGCAGCCCCAAGAACAGACCCGTTTGGTTATCTAGATACTTAAAATGACTGCTGTTTTCTGTGCAGTTGCGAACAAGACTGTTGCTGATAATATTTATGATCCTGTTTTGTGTGTGCAAGAATTGTATGCTTCGAATATAATAAGTCTGACTTGAATATAACTTGGTCCTTTCTTTCATGGTTGGTTAAATCAGTGTTACACTTCGAATTACCTAGAATTTTATTGATTGATAAAAATTCAGAGAGATTTAAAATCAGTGAGGAAATAACGATCAGGGAAAGGAAAATTGGTGCACCTTTTCGATTTGATCACAGATAGAACAAAAAAAAGTGATCTACTTTTAATTGGTAGAAGGTAGAGCGACCCGTGGAAATGCAAGGCTGTAGCAGCAAGTGATCATACCTTCATAAGTTACTGAAAGCTAGATGGTAGAGGATGAATCAAATTAACTGCCCAGAAAAGTGCCTTTTCAAACTGATGCTGAAATGCTGCTCATAGTTTACGGAAAAACAACTCATGAAGGTTGAATAAATGGGTCAAAAACTCCAAAATGAGTCTTACTTTTTATGAAAAATTCATAATTTTAGACTTATTAATTTCTCAGGCATTTTGGAAATGAATTCATTGGCAGAACTATTTTCCATAAATAAACTTCCCTACCATTCTGTACTTTGCCTCACCTGTGTTTCTTCCTTTTCTGTTTATGAAGTGTTGAATTAACAGTGATAGAAAATTTATGTCCCACACAGTCTTATAAAGATTTGATACTAGCTTCTGGAACAGGTAAGATCCTAACACCTAAATGGCACGTCACTTAGTGAAAACAAATGAAGATGATGTGTGATATGGTACATAATCATTCTGCTTTTAACCTATTATGCAGAGCAGACAAGAGGCTTTTGAAACAGGAATATCTGCACTGCAGTTGGAAGAATGATGACCATTTGTTTTTTGAAAGCTAAAGTTAAGACCCCCATTGGAGTCTATGCCTCATCTTTAATAACAAAGTTGTTCCTTTTATTAATATTTGCTCTATCATTTGTGTGTGTTGTTCACGGTTACTGCTAGCTGCAGAAAATGCAGAATGTATGGGCCTTGGCACTGTTTTTGTTCGAATAAGCAGTTGAGAGGACAGATTCAGAGTATAAGTTCACAGCATCTCATTGCCTTAAGCTGATGTCTTTGTTTATACTGTCTTAGGATCTGCTACAAAATGGTTAGACTTAATTGCTTAAAAGTCATCATCTTAATCCATTTTTAGATATCAAAATAAAAGGCTTGATTTATAGAGATTTGTGGATCTTGAAGTACATAAGACCTTAAAATGCATTAATGCTATTGAAGTGAAATTCTATTTCACAATTTCAAATCAATCCATTCTGTTTTGATTTTGGGGGCTTATTCTCTCCCTCTGCCCCCACCCTGAAAGGCCACTTCATTCGTATTTAATTAGCACTCTTCTGACCTACTGCAGTTTGAAAACAGAATAAAATATTATTTATGCAACTTTTTATAGGCCACCAGATACAGAAGTGATCAAGCACTCAAAATGCAGATATGCAGCTAGTTTAGTACAGAGCTTTAAAGATTTATCAGCCCATCAGATGGAAGGGATCGTATTTCTGGGCATGCACCTATCAGCTCTTGCAGATAATTGGGACGCAGAATACTTTTAAAAGGTCTGTAATCTTGCTTCCTTCATAAACAGGAAGATGATAGATATCACACTGAAGATTAACCAGTGCTGTTATGCCAGAATTTGTTATCATAATGGAGGTTATATAAAACCAGGGGTTATTTTAATTCTTTTAGTATATGACCTGCCTGAAAACAAGGTTACATCAAGTAATTTGCTAGCTGTTGACTTTTTAAGATTGAGAATTAAAATGAATTTACAAGGAAAGCAGGACTAATATCACACCTTTGACTTGAGTAGCGATGCCAACAACTTTGTGAGGAGGCTGAATGCAGCAAGGTGGCTCTGGTCACACCTAGTGCTACAATTAGTAAGTGCAGTGAATGGATTGGTTAATGCTAAATTGAGACAGTTTCTCTACTGCATAAGCAGCTCCACATTTTAAGGAACTTCATCAGCTAAGGAGTAAACACTTCCATGTTTTGGAAGTGTTTATTAATTAAAACACAAAGCTAGAGAGGAAAAAAAAGGGCAGAGACTTCTTGGAGCTTGTGGTGTTTGCAATTTATTATTATTATTATTATTATTACCCCAACCAATTTTCCCCTGTGACCATCCTTCTGACTTTTCCCTCATGGTGCTTGTTGCCTTCTAGCAGCATCCCTGTGAAATGAGGTTCCTGCAAAAAGGCACTATGAAGCAGGATGAATACTGTAAATAAAAGCATATCTCTTAACTTTTTCTCTTCTTTCTTTGACAAATTGTGGAAAGAGAATACCCATGATTGAGGTAGAGCTTTTGTAGGTACAGTGCAGTATCAATACAGTATAGATGTTTCTGCTGCAGATCTTTGCTACCAGCAAGAAAAAAAAGAAAAAAAAACCATCAGTTTATCAGTTGTTAATTAGTTTGATTTGCTTGGAATTTTATGTACTGTTCTTAATCAGGAATATTTAAAACCAGTCATAATATGACAAACATGATGAGCCTTGAGGGTATCTTTTTATTACTCTAAATAAATTAGACTTATAAAATATGCTACAGGGTGGATTTCCTGTTGTAAAGTAATCAAGTTAGTGGTTTGTAGCGTGGAAAACCATTGACTGTTTATAGAAAGTGACAGCATTAATTTAGCCATATTCACTTTCATTTTCCCCAGTGAAACATGGCTTACTTGATTCCAGGTATTGATTCCTCAGATATGTAAGGAAGACCTTTATCTTGAGTGCGGTAAGCAGTGGAGGAATTATTAAAGCAGTATGTGTTAATATGGGTGATTTATTTGCCGAAATTATGCCTAGCCCGTTCAAAAAGAAACTATTTGTATTCATAAGTTCAGCTTGGTTTAACTATGACTACAACAAATGCATCTTCTCTAAGTTCATAAAGCCATAGATATCCAAAGTATTTTGTAATTTCTTAACTATATACTATCAGTGTCATAAAACTACTAACCCTGTTTTGATGAAGATACACGTGTGCGTGCTGAGGGTTTGTACCAAGTGGTGCAGCTGAAATAAGTAGGAATGTTTACTGTTTGCAATGTTAAGCACATCCATGTACCCAGATTGTCCTGCTGCATCTGTCATAGTATGACTCGACTGCCTGAATAGGTTTGAATAATGTATCTGCTATAATTTTTTGAAGAGATTTGTCTTTAGCCTTTCTAGATTTAGTATCTCTGTCTCATTTGTAAAGCAGTGATCCTACAAACATGTAAAACTTAGTTATTTCATTCAGTGTATTTCAGAAATGAAATTGTCTCAGTTGCTGGAAAACAAGTGAATTAGAATTGAAATATGAAAATGTACTCTTTCAGTCTAAATATTTTTCAACTCTCAAAAAATAGAATTTCAGATGTAGGGCATATGTTAGACTCCCATTCAAACCTGATAATCCGATTTCTGTGTTAGAGGTTTTCTAAGTGCATGTTTAATTTTATGTATGCTCAGTACATTCTTTGTTATTCTCCTGAGTGAACGTTTTCCAGTCCCCAGGTTTACGGATGTAAAGGAGTAGAACTGACTCGACAAAATGAATTTGGAAATGGTGGAAATGAATATTTTGTGCCCTATAGAGTGTTTTTCTTTCTTGATAAGTGGATATTCAGAAAGAAGAGCATGATCGTTGCATAGTTTCCTGTTAATGTAGCTGAAAGGAATAACTGTCTGCAGCTCTAATATACTAACATCACTGTTGTAGCACTTCTTCCTCTTTAGCTATTAAAAAAAAAAATGGAAGTGATGAGCAGGGAAAGTAAAATGTCAAGGAGAGATGAGAAGCCACGGGTTATCCTTCTGTCACATATTTCTACTGGATTTTTTTTTTTCTTTTAATGAGCAAGTCTTTGTGAGATTAGCAGTTAATTGAATGAATTTTGCAAGCGTCCTAGTGTCAGGTAGAAGCAGAGTTTGAGGTTTTGATATGGCTGTGCAGCTTAATTATATTTATTTTTAAATGCCAAATTGCTATCATGATTCCAAACTCCCCTTTTTGCAATCAAATTATGTTATGAAGCAGTAGCCTCACCAGCACAAGTGCAGTGCCCTGCTTATTTCTTAGGCAGGGCAAGTCAGAGACTTGATGAACAAGCAGTGTGAAAGTTGTGCTTGTGCAGTAATGTGTAGAAAGTGGCACTTCCGTTTTTCAGAAGGATTTGCCATTAAAGTTTAACAGGCAGCTACCACTGGAATGGAGCTAACATCTAGAGTTGTATCTAGAGTTATTCTAATCTTTAGAGGCCACTTGATTATATTTTGTGCCTATTCATATCTCATTCCAGGAACTGATCTAGACACTGTAAGTGCTGGTGTGTTTGCGGCTGTTACTACTGCTCTTACCTTTGTCTTTAAATCTGAAGTTGATGTTTTTTTTCAGAAGTATCACAGGAAGAAAAAAGTTCTGCAGGAGCCTGTCAAACTCATCAGCTAGAGTTTGGACTTAAAGATTTTTTAAACCTTTCTGAAGGTGTTCCTACCACACATCATTACTGGAAGATAGGATCAGATCTTTTGTGGTGTTTGAAAATATTATTTGCCTTTATTGCTCTTTTGTGACTGAGTCTCTTGTGATGCGAGAGCCTGCTGTCCCCTCTTTGGCCCTGTGAGGAATCTGACAAATCATTAACATTGCTTAGGTTTTGTCAACTTTTCTTTCTGGTTTTACTTCCAACTTCTTTTGAGGAGGGAGGAACTCACAAGTGAGTGCCAGTTAGGGAAAAAGCTTGAGATCTGCTGCAGCTCTGTTTGAGCTAGAGCAAGTGAGTCAATAGGAAAGAAAAGCTTTGGAGGTAGTTTGGTAGAAGAGGAGCTTTGTAAGATGGATTTTGCCTCTAGGAGACTCCCAAAAGAAGCTCATGCTTTTGTACTTCAGAGTCGTAGCTCAATTTGTGAAGTGTATTGTGAGGAGGAAACTGTACACCTGTCTTTGCTAGAGGAACAATTTGGGATGAAGTCTGAAAGGTGAGCGTGAAGAATTTTTCTCTTTTTCACCTTCTGTACTTAAGTCTATTCTAGGATTGTTCAACGTGGTGCATAATGAGAAATGCCAGGCTATCTCTTTCTCAGTTGCCTGTTTTTGAAACTTCTACAAAAGCTTTGCTAGTGATAACAGCCTTAAAATGGAAGCTTGTCAGAGCATCTCCTTGCCTCTGCTCCAGCCTTGCCTGCAAACGACAGTCTCTGCATTAAGTGTACCAAGGATGGCATCAGTATGGGTCATTCTTGTTGAATATAAAGTACGGATATAAATCAAAATATTTAGAAAGTGCTTCTGAGAAGTGGCAACAAATGCTCTATTGCGGCTTGCCATGTGTGCAGATGAATCTGTAAGAGGCAAAGTATGCATAAATTTCTATTACAGTGAAGCTACAGGTAGAACTAAGCATATATCAGTGTGGTATTTAAGAGCAGTTGAGCCAAGCATTTGTCTGTAAGAAGCTGATTGTCTGCATGCATTTTTCCTGTTCCAAATACCTACTCTGACAAATGGATAACTTGAGAGTCCTTGGATTCTTGCTCCATAAAAAGTGCTTCTCTTTGACTGTGAGCTGTGGTGAAAAAGAAATTTGTAAGCCTTCACAAAAATGAAAAATACCCATATTCCTGTAGGCAACACCTCGTGTGATGTTGAAAAGATGGTTGCAGTGAGACCTCTTATCTTAAGACCACTCAAAATGCAAGAAAAAAGGAATGAATGCCTAGGCAGGTGCGAGGACAGAGGACCGTGTTAGACCATGCTGCTGCTGGGTGCATATGCTTGAACTGCCAGAACATATTTGGCAGAATAGGCCAACCAAAGGCATTTATTTGAGGGGTTTCAATTTGTAGCGTATCTGCAAATCTTCAAACCCATGCTTCCAAACTAGTGACAGGTTTTGTATTGCCACATGGGAACTGCTCAGTTGGCAAGGGTGAGAGTTAGAACAGAACTGCTTGAGGTGCACGTGTGTGTGCTGGTTGCAGCCTGGCTAACGTGCCCGCTCTCTCCTCCTGCTCGGAATACTTCTGAGCCTGGCAAGCACAGCTACTGGCGTTTTGTCTTGTTTTTAACCAATGAAGAGTTAAACTGGTATCTTTCCAAAGGTTAAGGGAACTATGACTGGAAACTGGACTGAAAAAAACAAGATGGAACAAAAGTGTTGGTGATAAACTTGTTGTTATAATTGTGATTTTGCTGCTAATTTCACAGAAAAGAGTTTTGACAAGCCTCTGTATTTCTACTACATTTTTCCCCAAGAATGGCAGATGGAATAACTATTTCTAAGGTTTGATCTCTTTGTTTCATTCTTTACTTTATCTTTAACTTGTTTGTTCAACTTCATCTGGACTTCTCTGCAGGATCGAAGTGTTGGGGGAAAAAATATGCTTTACTTTCTACAAAGAAGGTCTTGGCATCGTGTGTTGAAAATTATCTATTAAAACTACAGTGGTATAGTTATCATGTTACTTAAGCGTGTTGTCACCAGCATATATGAGATTGTATGCAAATAGTTCCTGATTCTGAGACCCTGTGGCCTAAGCCCCCAGTGCACGCACAGAGCATGCAGATATGCACGGGTGTACTCGGGTGGAGGTGACCACCACGTGCGGGAAGGAAGTGGTGATTGTACCATCATACGTCCAGGGGTTCTTCACTTATTTATTTTGCTGGTTGAATTTGTTATATTGATATCATGGAAATATTTTACTTGCTCTTCTGCAGCTCTTCTCCTGACCTATTTCCATTTGCTTTCTATTTACAAATAAAATGTTGGGCGGCTTTTTGCTTTGCATTCTTCCCCAGGTAACTATTTGAAGCATAATGCAAACAGCATGGGTCTTTCTAACATTTTCTTGATTTCAGATAACATATTCATTAAGCATTGTTTTTTGGAGTTAAAAGCTGAAGATGCTTATTGCTTGCATCTACACTTAAAAGTCTACACAACTGATAATTTTATAAAGATCACCAAAATTCTGTGCTCAGATTAATAATAGAGAATCCCACTTGGTAGACCATTCTGTTCCTTCTGTTGTAGAAACAAATCACCGCACTTCTTTATTAAATAATGCTAGCTGCAGTTTTAAATTGTAGGTTAGGCATTCTGGAGTTGGCAAAATTCCTCGGAGATCAACCTACTTGCTAATTATGTGTGGGGATGATTTGTCCCTTTATTTGTTACTACAAAGTATATTTGCAATTTTGATAGCAGTATTTAGGCCAGTGTATTACTGTTCTCTTCATATTCCCATCTCATTAAGAATGATTCAGTATGTTTTACATTTACCACATATCACTTTGATTTTTACTTTTAAGTTTATTATGGATTCAGATCTCTTCTGTGTCATTATTCATTTAGTTTATATGCGTGTTGTTAATCTCTGCATGTTGTTAATATCTTCATTACCTTTTTTTGGGGGGGAAATGTTATTGTATATCACAGAATACTTGGAAAAAAAGATATCTTTTGTCTAGGAAACCATGTTTTGTCCTTGAAGCATTTGCTGTGAAACCTTCTGAGCAGGGCATTAAACATTTAGCCTAAGGCACATCAGTATCCTCACTGAAGTAATTGGGATCATACATATGAGGCTTAAGCATATTCATAAGTGACCTTGGTTATAGGAATTTGGACTTTGATCATATTATGCCTCCTCTGAGACCAAATATTATAGCTATTCAGTTGCTGTAATTTGCTTTTAAGATGCTTAGTTGCAGCTGAAACTGTGCAAGTGCAGTATTGATAACAGATATGGTAGACAACCAAGCTGGATAGCCTAGTTGAGAAGATGGTGTAGTTACTTATTGCTAATGTATGGATTATTTCTTCAGAATATTGTTACTAGTTGCAGTATAGTTGAAGTGAATAAAATATCACATTATTAAAAGATTAATGATTAAATTCCCTAAAACAAACATAAGGGTGCTGTCCAGCTGTTCAGTTTCACATAGTTCATAGACATGGAGGCAAAAGCCAAAGATCTGAATGTGCTATAAAATTACTGTTTGTATTGCAAGGAGAATTAAAGTTGGTAGCAAAGTACAGTATGTATATTCATGTTAAAGTGTTAATATATTTTCAAGAAACACTTCCTGCAGGATGCTCCCTTCTCCAGTAAGAGAATCATGCAAGCCTCTATCTGCCAAAGTGATGAAGGGAATGATTCCTGGTTCCTTCTTAATCACCCAACCCATGTGAAGACTTACCCTGTATTTCTTTACACAGTTTCCTTCATCACTACTATTTTTTTTACACTAAGTCGTTTGAGGAGAGCTTGAATTCAACTATGTAAAAGAACAATTGAATAAAGGCTTATTCAAGGTTTGTTTAATTGAGGTTCAGGCAAAATCTTAGTATACCTTTAACCCACTAGACTCCTTTTGAAGAAATGATGAGAGATGAGTTCTTCTATAAAGTAAAAACTTTTACATGCAGATTGAATCCATTGCTATGTTTCTCCTTAAAGAATTCCTTTTATTTCTCTTTGTGAAAATAACATCTAAATATTCTGTAGTAGCAGAAGAAATAGATAGGCCTTAAGTCAATTATTTTTGTAGTCATCTCCATTGAAATTGCTTCTAGTTAGCATAGAAAGTACTACAGTCTAGTCTGCTTCTTAGTTGAAGCTGTGTCCTTCATGGAAGTCTCAAACACCTGCAGGCACCTCGTCTCCTGCAGGCTGAGCAGTAGATGCCTCAGGAGGATATTTGATTTTTGTCCTCAATCACTGATTGTTGTATCACAGTTCTGTAGATGACTTCTGTATCCTGAGCCCTTCTAAAACTTTATTCCTATTTTCTTCTCCTTTGCCAACATTTTTATATGATTTTTTCAGCACAGATTTTTTACAAGATTTTCCATCTCTGATGTGAGCTGTGTGAACATCTAGAAAACATTCACTAGAAGCAAGTCAAGACTTTATTTTGAAAGACCTTGTGCTGCAGGATCAAATCACAGTTTTTGTAAAAGCAGTTCTGTCTCAGCAAGTGAAAGCTAAAACTACTGAGATTTAATGGTATTTCTGCTTATATCTGACTGTGAGGTCTGTTAAAGTGCCTAAGCTTCTACTTTCAAAAGTAGAATAAAAAAAATGCAAAAATTTATGGAGGTGTGTCACAATGATTTAAAAAAAAAAAACTTGATGGAGTTAGAGCCGCTCACTGTTCAAGTGGTGGATGTTATAATTTGAGAAAAATCATAATGCTAACTGTATTTTCTGTTTCTGATATTTATGCTGTAGTGCAATCCTACACATAATAAATAGGATATGTGTGGATGCCAAAATGAAGCAGGTTAGGATAAAGCCTATTTACAGGAAGAATAGAATTTATGAAATCATTATTCTTTCAATTGTCAACAATATGTGGAGCTGTAATTTTTCATGTTCTGAGTCAATTTTCTATACTCAAGGCCATTCAGTAAGCAGCCAGACCTGTTTTTTTTTTTTTTTTTTCTCTCTTCAGTGATCTCAATATTATCTGTTTTTTTTTTTGCCTTGCTATTCATATGTATCATTCTGTGCACAACAGCAGTCCAGGCTTCAAGAATAAACTGATAGGTTTTCATATTTTTTAGATTATCTAGGTCTTTAAAGCCTAATAGCCAGTGTGTCATTCCAGCATTTAATTATCTGATTTTGGCAGTCTTACACTTGAGAATATATCATATTAGCTTAAAAAGATATTTTATATCCAATAGCTGTATAATAGGAAAAAATTAGGCTATACTTATTATACAGCTCCTCCTTATGATTATTTTTTCAAACCCTTTCTCTGAATTGGGAATCATTCTAAGAAGATTTTGTGTGCTCCCCTGAGAAGATTTAACTGTACTTTTGTGAAATTGTATTACAGATACAAGATTTTTTTATGTTGAAAATTCATTTTCTGTATTCAGCAGAAAAACAATGCAGCTGAGTCATTACTGCTTATTACTTATACATTTTGTCACTTGGAAATGACAATTTCTTTTTAAAAAGAAGTTCTCATGAACTGTGTCACAGTTTTGTTAGAAGTCCTAATTAATAAATAGCATTTTATTTCACTCATCTATAAAGTTTTTTTTTTTTTTCTCCTTCCTGTTAGTATGGAAATTATTTATTTACTGATTTTTGTGGTGTTGTTCTAGGAATTTCCTCATGTCTTTACCTGTTGCCAAGGTTTTGAATATGACATTAAATATGTTATTTTCATCAGAGGGCTTTTTTCAATATTTTTACTAGTAGGAGATCTCATGATGGAAGCACAGTGATAAAGTTTCCTAGGTGTCTTTTCGTTTTGAGTGAAAAATCTTTCATTCTCTGCATAATTTGTAAATGTGGATCTGCCTTAGAGAAATATTTGTATTAGGAGCTTGGCTTCAATTTTCAAATGAATGTAGGATTGTTTATTGCTTTTATATTTATCAAGTAGATGGCTAAATTCCTAATTTTGCTCGAGGTATAAAATACCAAGCATCTTACCTGTACTGCTGTTTTATTTGTCACATGCTTCCTGTTAGAGTTGTCTGGGCTTGAATGAAACTACTGAGATCCATGGAAACTCAGAATTTCAGATTCATATCTTTTAATATGGGCTATCCATTTTTTTGAGAGGTTTAGTATGTTATTTATAACAAAAAATGTGGTTGTAAAATGTCATTGAAAGGTTGAATTTAGTAAAGTAATGCCATTCTCAGTGGATGAATATTGAGAATTTACTTCCAGTGACTTTGGAGAGAATAAACTTCTTTTGGTTTCTTCTCACATATGTATGCAGTAGGGAACTGTCAGGGTTTTGTGAGGTCTCATCTATCTTTCACATAATTGAGAGAGATGTAATGGTGCATCTAACACACTAGGGCATCATGCAGATGTCTGAATTCCCTGAAGTACCTTGAGTCCACTATTCAATAATTATATTGACAATAAGATATCATCGTTTTGGGTGATGGATTTTGGGAGTTTTGCGGAGAAGAATGGAAGGTGTGGCACAAGAGGAGATATGAAAGATTTTTTTTAAATACTTTGACTAGTACAGGTAGAGGCAGAAGAGGCGGAACTTTAAGAAATAACAATGAATACGTTTTTAAACTTTGTGTGTTTGAAAAATAAAAAATGCTAAATGAAAGCAGCTCTAGCTTTCCATTCATGTAATAGTTTTTCGCATACAGAACCAATCAGCTCGTCTTCTACGATATGTTTTATATTTTCCAGAAACTGTAATGGAATGATCACTCAATGTACAGGAAAAGGAAATAATTTGGATTCAGGAAGTTTAACTCTGCTTCACTCTTCACCACAGATTATTTTTATGATATTGTGCAAGATGCTTACTCTGTTATGTTCGCTTACCAGTATTTGTTGCTAGTGCAAGGATTTTGTTGGGATGCTTGCTTTATTTCCCATGTGTTTATATATTGTGATTCAAAGTGCCATAATTTATCCTACAGTCGCATAACTTCAAGTAACTGTTTTGTAAATAATATTCTGTTATCAACTTGATTGTCTGAGAAATGTTTCTTATCCATTTTTTACCGTAATTGTGCGAGATTTATTTTTACCAAAAGAAAAAGAAAATAGCTTTCAAACTGACAGTGATAAAACAAAATGCTTTAAAGGGAAGTTGATCTTGTGATTGACAACAAATGAAAGCAAACAGGAGATGGTGATCTGGAATAGCAGCAATGAGAATCTGCAAGAGCTACAGTCTCAGGCTGCAGAAATTAGCCAGCACTGGGAGTGTTGGTCTTAGGGCTCCAGTGCTCCATGCTACCCTTCCTCTTTTGGCAAATCCATACGAGTGCTTTCTTAATAGCTATTGCATCAACTTCAAGTGCCAAAATATTTCATAGCAGTAGATCAGTGTTAATGGAATCATATCATAGAATCATAGAATGCTTAAGGTTGGAAGGGACCTCTAGAGATGATCTAGTCCAACCCCCCTGCCTTGTCCTATTTGTTTAAAACACAATTTGAAAAACAACATATAACCAGAAAAAAACAAAACAAAACAAAATCACCAGGATGACAAACTGGAGCCATTTTCATCATTTACCTTTACCGATACCTGCTATATCCAATATTAGATAAGTTTATTTTGTGATTCTTTTGGATCCTGTGGTTATAAGACTGTTTCCCCATTACTGTTTCCTGGCATCCACTAGTACCATGGGTTTAGGTAGAAATGAATAATTATAATATAGTTAGTATCTATTTGTCTGCAGAAGTGGGAAAATAAGTTTATATGGTACTAGAGGAAAATACAGAAATTTGGAAAGGACACAATAAATCATCCCTCATTCTGTGAAAAAATGTTTTGACATCTTTGATGCTTACATGCAACCAACAAATGTAGGTTTTATGTGTCAATATAAACCGCTGTAGCTTTGGAAAAACTAAGTAGTGTTGGGCTTAAGTTAATGAAGGAGAAGGCTCAAGGATGGAGTTTGTATTCGCGGTGATCCCAGTTTAAAAGAAAATTGCATGATGCTTTTTGTGCTAAGTTTGAGGTATTATCGCCCGTGGAGTGAAGGGCAGAATGGCAGAGTTTCATACGCACTCAGCGCTGTGGTCTAATCAGCTGAATGCATCATTCACTGGAGGATCTGCACTTGTCCTTTCTTTAGCACATCGTGGGCTTTAAGCAGGGAAACCACAGTTCAAAGCTGTTGCTAAAGCTGTTACTCGGATGCAGGTTGAAGAATTTAATGTGTTTGTTTAAAATATAAACCAATTATTCCTGAATTACATTGATCACCATAGTAACCTACATTCATTGTATTTCCTAAGAAGTCATTTAAAGCCATTTAGCTGGAAGAAATAAATGTTGTCAATTATTGATATATGAATGTAGCCTAATTATATTAACTGTGAAACATTTTTGTGCGATGAATATTTCTTCACACATGGTTGTTTCATATCATGGTCAATAATTAGTGTCAGTCATTTAGGGGA
>VZSV01000214.1:606568-650371 GCA_013398735.1 Nothocercus julius | reverse complement strand
TAAAATTATGTAGTTGGTTCTTTTTTGGCCATATGTATTTGCAATCTCGCTTGTCGTGAGAGACCATGTTTTATTTTCGGCTAGCTTTGTTTTTCCCTTCAAATATATGCCTGTGCATTTAGGACCTTTGTCTATGGAAGGTCTACGGAGGTTGTACACATGCTCAGTGTCTCTCGACTTGAGGGTCGATATTTGAGAGCCATTAAAACACTTATTTCATCTATTTATTTTACAGCTGTTAGTTAATTGGAAACAGTTCCAGGATGTCACTTATTTAATATTCATTGTTTCCTTGTTGATAAGCTGAGAGGCGAATCAGCTGCTGAGCCTCTGCTGTTCATAACTCTGCATTTTAAGGCAAATCATGATAATTGGCAATTTACTCTAAAACAGAGATCCAGAGATGGCTTATGAACTGCTCAGACATTTTTGACAGGGGCAGAGCAGACTGGTAGTGGTGGCCTTTGGAACTACAGTCCTCGGTCAGTGTGAACAGCAAGTATTTTAAGTGTCTGAGTTGCTTTTGAATGAGAAACATCCTCACCCTGTCGCACTGTTTCTCTCATTATCCTGAGGGCTCTGCCTGGGTCTGCATGGCATGCCCCATCTCAGCATGTATATGGCTATGGATTCACTTAAGATATACATTCATATCCTCTTATTTAAGTGCAGCAATCCATATTTTTAATGCACATACAATCCCTGTCTATCTGCTTATACATCCTGTTGATGTGTCACAACATCATTAGAAGTGTGGTATACTATTCAGATGCATTGCAGTTTCCAGTTCTTGGAAGCACCTCAGAAGCCACTTGACAGCCAAAAAGGAGATAATTTACCCATAGCACCAACTGAACGCATACTCAGTTCTGTCATTAAATGTTTATTATTGTCCTATTGGAAGACCATAACTCACCTGGCATTACTGAGCTTCATCGCAAAGCTTCTTGAAGCTGCTAGTTAATTCCGTGATGATAATTTCTCAATGGCTTTTGCACGTGCACTTGACTAATCGAACAGTTGCCTATTTGTTTAATTAATTAAACCGAGTGCTGTTTGAAGGCTGAAGGAGCAGTGGAGTGAGCAGCCTGTAATTGAGTGAAATGGGAATTCCACTTGAAAAACGGTTGTGGAACCAAATTCACTTGTGTGATCTTGAAATGCAGAGATTGCTCCAGTTGTTTATGTATGCACCTCTTGTTCGTTAAGCTGAAATTGCTCTGAGGATTGTCCTCTTTTGCTGTCATTAATTTTAATTTTTAAATTCCAAGCAAATTAAGTTCCTAACTTCAACACCTATTGAGAAGACCTCCTAAATACGAGCTAAAACTGCCCTCTGTTTCCAGCTATGCCTAACAAGCCATATATTAATGTACTGTTTCCAGAAATCTGCAGTGAAAGCCAATGTATCTGGAAAAGAATTCATCATGATTGCTCTGACTTTTTTTTTTTTCTTTTCGATACAGAATGTCAATTACAGCGTATTTACTGTTAGCTTTGCATTACTTCAGGTATGAGACTGTTGCCAGTTGCCTTGAGAATTTTTCATGTTGCTTTATTTTCTTATTTTTACTTGTATCAGGAACTCATTGATCTTTAGTCTCTATGTAGTGCCTGCAGTAATGCAAAAGAAGTACAGTAAGATGAGGGAGTCATGGTGTTGTATATAGCATGATACTGTTTTTCTGCATAATTATAATCTAAATTGGAAGAGAAGAAGTATCTTCTTATGTTTTGGTCTTAATCAACAATTTTTTGAAGGAACAGAACTGTGAGCTCCAGATTTTATTACTAGTGGTGGTTCATTAGCCTGAAGAAGAAGCCTAGATGCTGTGTGACGCACTCTAATGTGGCCATGAGAGAAAAGAAAAAGGAGTTGGTAATAATTGGAGTGTATTTGGCCTAGAATCATTTTGAGACTGTGTGTGAGACCTAAGGCTATTTCATATACAGTCATTCTGAGCTTGTACATCCTGTCAACACGTGCATCAGTCCCATAAGTAATCCAAGTATTCTTAGGCTTTTTAGTATTTAAACAGAACTCTCAAACAAGGTGAGTAGTTTGGCTTCTGTGACAGATTTGCAGAATTGGCCTCTCTGGAGTGTTTTGAAGATCAGTGCTCAACCTTCAAGTTTATAGGATCTCTCCATCCCTGCCTGCTCTCTGCGCACCTTCCTATAAAGAACACTAATTCTATTAGTTAGGTTTTAGAGTTCGTATTACTTTTAAAAGTTAACTTGTTCTTCCCAGCCTTATGATTATTAGATGAGGTATATTTCCCCAAGTCTTCCAGGATTGCCTGGAAAATAATTAGCACATCTCAAGTGATAGACTAAGGACTGGAGAAACAGATTCCTCAGTCCGCCTGCCAGCTCACAAAATTGGACGTCTCGGAAGCGCTGGAGAAATACCATTACTCTTCCAGAGTTAATGGTGAAGATCAGAAGCTTAGTAATGCAAATTGCACATCTGTGGCCATGTAAGTGAGAACCGTACATTAATCAGCTCATTATTCATAGAAGACTGTGTCGGTTAATGTGCTTTTGACTTAGTAGCCTCTTTGTGGTAGAAATCGTTATTTTGATTTGTGTTTGCATAATCCTCAGCATACACGACTCCGGATAAATAATGCTACTAAGAAATAATAAAGTAAGGAACAATAGCTTGAAAGAAAAAGAACGACTTCTCTGTTGAATACGTCTCTGTTTTTATAATCTTTGCAAGAGCGCATTCATATTGAAGAATTCGTATTGAAAAGCGGGGAGTAGAACGAGTATTTTCAAGTATCTTTTAATAGAAAATTTCACAGTACTTCAGTTTTTAACGCCTTGAAGGAACAAGGTAGTACTCACAGGATTGCAAAGTCCTTGAGGTTAGGAAGGACCTCAAGCTGGCATTTACTCATCTGTGTTGTGATCTTTGGCACCATGATCCAGAGCAGTAAAGTTATCAACTGCTTCTGGGAAGTTTTTTAGCTAAAGGGAAGTTTTTTAGTTAGAGAGAAGTTTTGTTTAAGACCTTAGTGATACTGGTGATACTGGTTGTACGATAAATTGCACCACCTTGAAAGTATTGGTTTAGAAACTGGCTGAGCATAATTGATGTCACCTGTGGGGACAGGCTTACTTTTTCACAGTGCTGTATTGTATTTTTTAAAAAATAATTGCCATTCCTGTTGCAGGAGCTGGCTGTTGCATACAGCTGACCTGCATGGTCTTACCCTTTTCTCTTTAATGGAGGAAGCTGGGCCTTCTTTCAATGCTTTCTGTGAGCAGCACGTGTGCCTGCTGCGGCGCTGGCGCTGAGCAGTCTCCGAAGGCAGAGCGCTGTCACAAAGCAGCGGCTGCACATGTGTTATAAGGGTCTCTGATGGGCTTTCCTGGAGATCTCAGAGAAGCTGAAAAATAAAATAAGACTCCACTACGTGTGGCATAATTACAATTGTGTGTAGTTGTTTCGTAGATTCCCAAGGGCTTCAGGGAAGAGCCCTGGGGGGATGTGGTCAACTGAAGTAGCCAGTTCTGTCACGTGTAACTTGGCATGGGGTTTCTTAACCTGCTTTGTGGTCGTACCTTGAGCTGGTGGGACGGCTGCAGAGGACCAGAGCCTATCGGGGAGAGGAATCTCTCAACACTTTCAGCTGTGACAGTGGCTGTCAGAAAACATGAAAGAGTATTCCTCTGATACTTAATTAAGCCTTGAGTCTTTGTAACGAAAACAGCAAACAATTAATTAAAGATTAAAAATTAACAGCGTGTCCTTTGTATAGTGATTTATATGCGTAATTAATGCCGTAGCATTTTAAGGTGTTTGCCTGTCCTTTATAGTGCTACGTAATAAATGGTGGCTTCACAGGGTGTTATGTAAATTAAACAGAGCATTAACATTTACTCCCCAGAACTGCTAGTACCCCTGGCGTAGGATTTGCTCCCAGGTCCCCTCTGCTGTGTCTCACACAAGGAACTATACTGTAATACATGCCTGTTTTAGCTAGACATAGCAGAATAGCAAGGATTTGTTACATATAGTATAGAGATGATACTTCATTTCAGGGAAATTGTTCTTTTAAGTAAGGGAAATTCTTAAATGTGGGAACTGTAAAAAAAAAAGGATAGAGTAACGTGGGAACTTATATTCTGGATCCAGAACAGTGTCTGTGCTCATTCATTCTTTTTTACTTGCAGAGCTTAACAATAGGTATGTGAAACTGTTCTTTTTGTAGAAAAGATCTTTCAAAAGATCTATCCAATAACTTGTCCTTTGTGATATAGCACATGTGCAACTGTTTTTACTGAAAATAAGAGAAAGATGCAACACAAAAGACCAGATTGTCCTTAGAATAACTTTCTGCAACTGATGGTATTCTCAAATGCGAGGGAAAATTTGCATTGCTCCGTTATCTGGCAGATTACAAAATGTGGAGAAATTGTATCATATCTTTCTTGCCAGCCCCCCAGCAGCCTGGCTGGCAGATACCCTGAAGGCAGCCAAGTACTGAACGGTGAAGTGGGTCTGTTCAGGTGATGGCACTGCAGGGGTCTTTGGATGACTGTAACGCTGGACCCCACCGAGTGTTGTGCAGGTAGCAGAGTTCTGCTTGTGCTTATTTGCTTCTGTGTCAATAAGTTTAAACTTTAACAGGGTGTCATATAGTAACTATTAAATTTTATGTGACACTATTAATTTCAGCAGTAATTGGCAATCTGGTAGAAAGGTAATTTCATCTATAGAGGCTGTGCTATTTTATAGAGGATGTTTCTCAGTATCCCTAGAAAAACACTCACAAAGGTTTGCTTTTAGAACATCTACATATTCAGTAGTATTACTGTAAAACTAACAAAATAAATTACTGTGAAGCTGAGTGATAAACCCTTTCTGTCCATTACCTAAACTTTAATCAGGTTCTTGGATGACAGATCCTTATACAAAGTGCACCGCTGCCAGCAGTGCCACGATCTTGCAGGGCCCTGGCCCCACTTGTGCTATTGCTAGTGCCCATGAGCTTTTTTCTTTTTTTTTTTTTTTAACACGGAATGTCTCCGTGATTTGTGTACTTTGCACCAGAGGCGCATGGGTATGTGCCTGTAGCCTATGAGAAATTAACAGTTAGAAGATAAAAGAAAAAAAAAAAACTTTTTTTCTTAATTTTCCTTCTTAGTGAGTGAAAATTAATTTGGACCTTAATAGTGACTTTGCTGATGAGGTATGGACCCTGAGAGCTAGTTTATGAATTAATTGAATATTGGATTAATTTCAAGGCACAAGGAAAATGAAAGCACTTTTTTTTTTTTTTCCTACTAATAGTAGGAAGTTTTTGCACCTTGTTTGAACAGGATCTGGAGTTCTGTTAAACAGCTGCCCACTTCAGTGTGCATTTTAATATACAGTGTAATCAACTGAAGTGAATTACTTAATAACTTTTTCATCACTGATTTCCAAGTTCTTAAAAGTGTAAAGTTAGTGCAGGGTTAATGTAAATGTTACTAGGTAATATCTTTAAAGTTGAATAATGTTTAATGCTCCAGTTCTGCATGTGTGTGAATTAGTAATGCTATTAGAAGTATTGCTGCAAATTACATTCAAGGAGAATTTACACTATATTACGGCTTAGTGTTCTTGCACTGTAATCACAGTAAGTAAACTGTGGAAATACTTCTCAAGAGACTGCAGCTCCATTATCAAGTCTGGGAAGTACCTGTATACCAATGTGAGAATAGTGCATGTCCAAACAGATTATGTAACGTAGGACGTACTTTTATTTTCACTGTAGAAATATTTGTAAGAAATGACTATAATGCGATTCTTTCACTGTAAGAAGTATTTGATTCCATCCGAACTGATTTTAGTTCTCGGTCTTGTCATTTGCTCAGTGAGAGAAGGGAAAGGTACTTTAAGCAGGCAGCGTATTTTCCTGGAAATCAGAGTGCAGGTGCTCTGTACTTGGGCAGCAAATGGTTGCCTATTCAGAAGGCAGAGAGGAGAGTAGTACCACAGCTTGGGGAACCGAGTTTTGACAGGAATGTGAGCGTTGCCTGGCTGCTAAGACAGAAACACAGGCTAAGAGGAAGTGAGTGCCCCAAGCATCCTGGCAGGACTGGCCGACTGAAGTGACTTCCTATGTCATTTAGCTGCAAAGCTGATGACATCTGGGAAAGGAGGAGGGAGTTACCTGACTGATGCAATAAATCATTTTCTTTTCATTGCAGTCCATGGATGCAGTCTGGACGAGGTAGAGCCTTTTGCCAAACTTGTTGACACAAGGGAGGTTTCTCATGTGCCCTTTCCCCCTTATCCTCTTAATGTTAAGGAGAAATCAGCTAATCTCTATGAATCTGTTCAGCATGTTTTTGTTAGGTGTTTGGTGTTAGGCGTTAAGTGTTTGGTAGTGTCTTTTGGGGAGAAATACCATACATAGAACTGCCCAATATTAGCCTTCAAATGGCTTTATGCTTACATGAATGCACACTGTATACAAAACACAAGGAATTTCTTACTGAAGGAAGTTCTCATAATCAGTTTTTATTTATAGCTTTTAAAAACTTACACTTGCCTAAGCTATGGCTTAACTGCTGATAAACTTATTTTGCCTGTGGTTTGTAACTGAGCTATATAAATTACTGTTGCCCATTAGTCATTAACAACCACATTAACCTGTTGCGGACAAAATTGTGCATGTTATTGTCATTCATATTTCATTGACATAAAGTGACCTCAGGCAGGGGAAAAGATGCTGTCAAAAGGGGTCTGAGCAAAGTATTGGCAGCTTAGTATACTGAAAAATAGATTGAAAGTTGTAAGATTTTTAGATAAGCAACACTTTTCATTTTTTTCTTTTCCTTCGACTTTCAGTGATATATTGAAATCATATTTTCAGACTTCACTCTGTCACAGATAAGCCTGTAAAAACAAATAAGGAGTCTATTCCCACATGTTAAGATTTTCAAAGCTGATGCTTTAAGACAACAGAAATTACAAGACTTGCAATAAATCTCTGGGATTTACAATACTGCTCATCTTATGAGAGTCCATCGTATGGGTTGAGTGGCAAGCTAATATTGAAAGTTAGTTGCACAGAAAGTTGTTCACGTATAGCTGCTAGATCATAACATATTTCAGTCGATTAAACCCTGTCTCCCTTCCAGCGCACACATTGCTGTAAGGAGAAGTGGACTCAGCCTTAATTGTAGTCTGAATGCAATAAAGCAGCTTGGCACTTGTATTTCCTCCGAGGGAGCCTCAGGCTGGGCAAGACCCCCTTCTGGCCTTTGCTGTGTGCTGGGGTGTCTGTGGGATTGAGCGAGTCTGCCATAGTTCAGCCTCCCATCTGCAACAGACTTGATAGCAGTCAAGCCTCAGAGTAGGCTCTTTTCTTCCCCTCTATCTCTGTTTCTCTCTTAAGTGCAAGTATAACCTAGCATCTGTGAATCTCCATCAGTGGTACCCCCATATGGACCACTTCCCAAAAGGAAGCACGTTCGCTGCCTGAAGGTGATGCTTCCTTGGTCTTCAGCACTTACAAAACCAAAACCGTGGTCCACTCGCATTTCTTGTGGCTTCTTAGTGTCCTATAAGAAACTCTAAAAGCTCAAAATCTCATTCTCCCTGGGCCCCATGTCAGCCAGAACCTGGGGATGGCTTCATGCGTTGTTGCCTGCTGAGCTTCCAGTTCTTTCTGATTAGTTCATTACAAAATATTTCTTGGTTCCTGTTATGTTTATGGCTTCTGTGAGTTACGTACTCCGTAATCAAGGAAGGGAGCGCAGCTAATGCATGTGCTAATTGCTTGCAGAGTCCTCCACGCATCAGTGTGAGGACCTCATCACCGCTAGCTGATACAGCAGCCTCTCTGTCTGGAGGTTTGAGTCTTTTAATTGAGGTGTGCAAAACTCCTTCTGAGAGCAGCCACTAGGTTCATAAACAGTATCCTGGACTTTATATAAGGCTTTACGTTAGATACACTTTGTATACATCTTTTCAGTGTGTTTCCTTGTTACACAGAGGCAATCATCCAAACTTTGTCAGTCTTCAGCTGCTTATTATGCGCTTTGAATTTCAAGGGACTCATTTTTGGTTCTGCTTGGGTGTGTGAAGGACTATGTATACCCTACCCGAAACTTCACTGAGCTATACTTTACTGTGCAGTCTCTGCTTCTTACTCCTTCCCAAGGAATCACAATTCTGTAAAGTAAGTAATCACGCCTGTCCCTCATGTTTGTGGCTTGACACCATTAATACTGACAGCACAGCTCTGGGAATCATTTGCTGGTTAAATTGAAGAGTCTGTCTGCTGGCTTAGCATTGACAGGTTGCAAAATATTTAATGTATTACTTCTTATTAAAAACACATTTCAGCCACAAACCCATTAGCAGATCTCAAAATCAAAATACATGCTCAGAATTCAGAAGCCCTGCCAATACTATGTTTTGAATATATTGCTTTTCCACAGTATTCTTCATCTGTGGGTAGTAATTCTTTATATGATCGTTTTTACCCTCATTTCTTGTGCATTTGTATGAAGGCAGACATGGAATGGGTGAAATGAACCCCTGGCCAAGTGCATAATCCCAGGGCACTGCAACTGCTTCACCAAAGTAGTTTGTGTTTTCTGTTTTTATACTAGAGAGTATCTCCAAAGCCAAAACTGCTGTGCTGCTAAAGGTAAACTGAAGGAAGGTGGAAGATGCCTAACCTTATAGTAAGAAATATTTGTTGAATAGAAAATGCACTGGCTATTTCTTAACTCTCAGTAGATGCTGAATATATTTGGGTGTGAGCATAGTAATTCAGGCTTTTTTTTCTCTTATTTGAATAGCGTTGGTTTTGTATTTTTGTTGTGATCTATATTTGTACTGAAACAGAGAGCTAGTCTTTTAAACACAATAATGTTGCTTTAGATAAATGAGGTTGCCTTTTTTTTTTTTTTTTTTGTGATATTGAGTGTATAAAATATTTGGTTAGTTCAAAGTCACTGGTGAATCATAGTTTAATTATATAGTGCACTTGAGAGGCCGCTTTAAGGAGGATGATGTGTTAAGTATATTTCCTTCAATTATTGGATATTCATGTTATGTGTATTAACTGTAGATGAAATGCAATACATAGCTTGAGATTTCTATCACAAGTAAAATTTAATTTTGATTAGTAAGAATGATAGTTAAAATATTGTGGAACTTGCAAACAGTTCTTGTTTTTAAATTGGAGAGCTTTCAGCAAATGTCAAGTATTACTCTTAGGCGTGCTTTTAAGTTCCAATCAGTGAAGAGTATAATTGCTCACCAGAGAGTGAAGCAAATTACCTTCTCAGGCACAGCAGTTGCAAGGCCTGGTGAGCAGGAGGTGCCAGGACCGGTGGTGATGCATCGCAGAAGGCGAGGAAGGGATCCGCAGCACATCCCCTTGGAGGAGACGGCACTAACCTTTGCACCTCGTATGTAGAGGCCTCTTCAGATTAGTGGGACTCCTTCCAATGAGTGCTCACGCTTGAAAGTCAGCTGCGGAGGTTACAGCTCTTGACATTTGGATGAAAATGGCTTTTTTTGAAAAAAGCCGTGCCAGAGCAGGCTGTGATACTTGAAGCCTTGCTCTTTTTGAAAAGGGGAGTAGTTAAACACTGTGTTTTGGAAACCTGGGAGCTAATTTGTCCAGTTTCACTCTGTAGGTTACTATTTCTCTAGAACCTTGATTTTATTTATTGTTTTATTTTTATTTGGGTCTGTGTGCCACTCAGGTGGCCAGGACATTGATGAATACCATCAATTGTGTATGTGCCTGGGTTCTTTGCTATTTAATGGCAGATATAAAATAGCTTCAAAATCACTGTGATTTAGAAAGAAGTGGTTTGTCTTTGCTTTTAGGTACTTCCAGAAATCAGTCCATTTTCACTATGCTAGTTTTGAAAAGAATCTATTTTACTTGAGCAGTTCCAGGCATGCCCCTGGCATGACATCCGAGGTAAAGATAGGAGATTCCCCAAAGGAAAGTGGAACACAGGACTTAAATGTGTTCTCGCTATTTAAATAGTCATTAGACCAGATTTTGCTCTGTTCACAGATGCACATCCAGTCTTCCATATCCATGAACACACATCATCTGCTTTGACAAATGGTGCAATTTAAGAATTGAGTTTTCAACTTTTTCCTTCTGTTCAACCAGTTCACGTTTGTTTCAGAAATCTTAGGCATGATGATTTCTAAAGAAAACTTCAGGTGAATTTGGCCATTCACTTTTATCTGCAGCAGGAGGAGCATCCTGTGAAAATCAGTAATATGTGCTTTGCTCCTATTTCCTAGGCATATTCTGCTGCTTTATAGCATAATGACTTCTTCAATGGAACAGATTTTCAAGTTATCTTTCTGCTGGCACCTACATAATTTTATTGTATCCTCTTTGGTATTCATAAAATTTATAGCCCGGATTATCATCTGCTGGGATGTAAGAGAAGGGACATGCAGTTCTTGCACAGCAGGAGACATGAAGCACAAAAGATTAAGTTCAGGTTGCCGATCATGCTTTAAATAAAACACCATCCTTCCCCTGCAGAAAAACAGGCGTTGCACTTGATCCAGTAAGAGCAGCAGCAGTATTAACAACAGTGCCCTTGCTCAGCATTTGTAGTTGTTTTACAAATACTTGAATGCTGTAGTGGATCTACCTGGCCGCTAAATGGCACTCTTGCCTTGGGAGAGCCTCAAGAAGAGGCAAGGTGCCTAGCCAAGGTAGAGGCACCACATACAAACATGTATTTTCTTATTATCTAGTCTCCATCCAATAAGAGCAAAGTGGCTTATTTATTCCCTTTTGACGTTATTATGACTGGCAGAATCTAAACAGACTTTTTGTAGTAGCTTCGGTGTTGCTTTGATTGGTAGGTTTCTAAAACTGATTTCTGTAAAGAAATTTATGCATTATGCAAAANGGGGGGGACGGTGAGGAACTATGGAATTTCATTGTAGTTTAGTATTGATTCATGTTAGGAATTTTGAAATACCTCTTCCCGCTATGATTTTTGGTGCTTAACAAGAAGCATAGAGCCTATCTAGTGCAGACCTAAGTAAAGATTCCTCAATTGGGGCTCTTTGGCTTTTGGAACCACTATCTCTGTGTGATGCTTCGTTGTTCCATGGTGGTCGCTAGCTATGAAGCATCTAGAGTATTGCAGACTTCTTGCCTTACAGATGTCCTGTAAGTGGCCAGCTAACAGGCTTCTGTGTGTTGAGGAGATACCACCTGTGCAGTAGGAAAAATATTTTTCTGAGAAATTAAAGCCAAATATTTTTATTTTTAATTTGCTGATAAATGATCTAATTCTGCTTTCACTCCACTGAGCTCTATAGGAGAGCAATGTCACAGTCAGACCTGAAAATTATGGGGAAAGTAAAACTTGTTTAAGGAAAAGAGTAGGAAGCTTCCAAAAGACCTCAGACATTCTAACATTAATTCACTTGATAAGAAAGGCCATGTACTTAGGAACACTAGTTTACAGGGCAGGATATCTGAAACAGCCACAAGTCCGCCCTTGGATTGCAACCTTGAGCAACCTGCTTTTGGGCTGTGCTTCTAGATGAGGTCCTTCTTTCAGTCAGCC
Source organism: Nothocercus julius (assembly GCA_013398735.1). Classification (NCBI taxonomy): domain Eukaryota; kingdom Metazoa; phylum Chordata; class Aves; order Tinamiformes; family Tinamidae; genus Nothocercus; species Nothocercus julius. The sequence continues at coordinate 638,785 of VZSV01000214.1, read as the reverse complement.
AGGTCTCCTAAATATCAAAGCACTTATTCTTTACTTAGTTCTACTCCCAACGAATATTATGATATATATTTGTATAATATGGATCTTTCAGAAAGTCTGGGATTGTGTTTCAGATTTTTGCAGAGGCTTCATACTGAATTCCTGATTTCCTATGAATGAAATTTCAGAATACATTTCAGAAATATATTGATGGGCTGCGCGCTTTGTTTCCAGGGGGGACGGGGGGGAGGGGTTCACTTTGTCCATATTCAAACATTTTTGTTAGAACCAGCCAGCCTATTTGCTCTTCTAGGCTGCTTAGATGGTCTTATCATTTTGACCCTAACCCTTTCTGCCAGCCGTGCAGTAATCTATTTCTATTTTGATTTATTTGTCTTTGAAGTAAAATAACTCTAGGTCAAAACTTAGATTTCAACCTCTATTTTTTTAATAGTGAAAATCCTTAAAAAAGTGTGAAGATGCATATATGTAATCAATTGCTTTATCACTTTTCAGAAAGTGATGCATATGTTGTTTGGCATATGCATCAATATGTCTGTCTTTCTGAAAATTATGGAAAAATTATGCTGTTATTTTGACCTCTTTACTGAAGAACTCAGATCACTTACTAATCTGAGATAGCAGTGATCTTCACCAAGGTTTTGCAATGGGAAAAGACAGGGAATAGTAAATCATTGCTATGCTTTTAGAAGAACTGCAGCCTGTACTGTACCACGTCAGATCAGATGACTGTAATAATTTTATTTGGCCTGGAAATCTGGTAACGTATACCTGAGAAACACTAAGCAGAGCACAATCTACAAGGTATGTTAACGGACACAATTCTAAAAGTGCTGCTATGATGAATGGGCCAGCAGTTTTATTCCTCTTCACAGTTTTCTCCTTGGCATGGAAGCCTTCAGTGTTCCCTTTCCACACCTGCTACTGCGGCTTCATGTCACTTAGCAAACTCATGTATTGATTTCCGTGGTGTTACATGGAAAGCTGTATAAGGAGCCAGGAAAAATCATATTCTAGCTGCCTTTTAGACTCTATCTCTTTATTGCTCTCACAACATACCAGCTTCATAGACCGATCCTGTGAATGTGCAAGTGTTCTTCTTCGGCGCACAGATTTTACTGGTGAGCATATGTGGCTGTGTTATGGGGTGTGGCCTTTTGTGTCTCATTCCATGATTTAATCTGCTGTTAAGTCTTGCTGTTTTCTCTCTTGGTTCAGAGGTGCCTTAATAGATAATCACAATACTGTCCTCCCATTCCAGTTGCTGCTGCTGCGAGGGAGGATTAGAGGCAGGCTCTACCTGTTTGCTGTGTTTCTTCCCTGATTTGATGTTGCACTGCTGGTATAGGGGAGCCTTAGCAGATTACCCACCGTTGCTTGAGTGCAAGATTGTCAGCTGCTTGCAGCAACTTGAGAGTTGACTTGGCTTTCCTGCAAGTGCACCGGCCAGGCTGTGCTTTTAGCCCAGGAAAGGCCGGCATCTGCTCCAAGTGCAGTCCAAAGCGTAGTATGGAGTTGACTTTCCCCAAAAAGCTTTTTATTTTTTGAATAGAGTGATTTTATTTAGTATACGTTGCTGTGGTTTTATTAAATAATATCAAAAACCTGGTGATTTTATACAATTTTGATGATTTTAGTTCTAAGAGAAACAAAATAAAACCTCAATACTGGGTAAGTACACAGAGGCCTTGAAGCTTCTCCAGGGAGATTTGCAAATATCAAAGTTATTAACTAAGCAAGGTTCCGGGGCTGGGACAGTTTTAATCACTAAAGAAAAACTCCCCCAAGATCTAGAAAAAGAAAAATAAATAAAACCCACCCTTCTTAGAGTGGGAAAAAGAGTGAAACATACTTTATGTGTATTATTATAAAAGAAGAAGTTTCTTTTCCAGAGAAAAGAACCCACATTTTCTTCATGCCTTCTCTAATCATTTCAATGTCTGATGTAAGTTTCTATTAGACACAAGGGGAATGACTTACACAAAGAGAAAAACAAACAAACAAAAAAGCCCAACAACAAAAAAGGAGAGTTTGGAATAGCTGTGACAAATAGGCTGTAGGGATTGCTCACGGAGCTGTGTATCACTGGAGGTGACAAAGCCTGTCATTCTGTGTCAGAGAAGACACACAGCTCCATTTGCAATCGTACCTGGCTGTCCTGCTAGCTGATACCAATATGTTTATAGCAGAATGCCAAACAGCCTCGTGCTACTTCTCTTACGAAACAAATATATCTCATATCATTTCCCCTGTGAGTTTTCCTCCTTAGAAATCGCAATTGGGAAGAACTGACGTTGTGATTTTATTTACTAACTTCCTTGGACAGCTGTGCTTTTGGAGATTTGTTTATGCATTAATTACTTAAATGAGTTTCTTGTGATTATAACCATTCCGTACAAACAGCAATAAATTAATTTTACTTGTCTGCCAGTCTTTCTTTAGCTAGGCCAAGAATTGTATTTGAAGTCAAGAGACTGTGCACCTGAACTACTCGCTATTGAGCTTTACTGCTGGTAAATGACAGGGGAGGATATTGTTGTTAAAGCAGCTGTTCCTTTGGGCTCTTGTACTGTGCCTCCAGAAATGCCCTGCAGGAGTTTTGATACTACTCCTGTTAATATGCTGGTGTCACCTGCTCTTCTGTTCCTCTGCTGCCCTTCTTGAAGGCATCACATTGCCCAAGTAGAAACGCCAACTTAGGCATGATCACCAAATGAAACTAAATCTATCTTTCTCTTCTGGGCTGAAAAGGGACCTTGGAGACAGCCTGTTCTTGGCTGGGTAAAGTCCCTGTTAAGAGTTTTTCTGGAAGGAGAGAGGTAAGGATTGCACTGTTTCTGGTAACTTAACAGAACTGCCAGGGCAGCTTTAGGCTTCCATCTAGAGAGAATGCTTTCAATAACACTTTTTGCATTTGTTTGGGAACAGTGAAGGTTTGGGCTTTGCTTCCTTCTTCCATCAGCAAGGGCAAGGGCTGATTTTTATTTTGCAGTTCAAAGTAGGCAGAGAAATGCATCTTGGCCCTGTTGTGTGGCAGGAACACAGCCCTATGAATCCATAGGTCTCCATGAGACAGCCCAGTGCGCTGCTCCAGGCCACCCTGCAGCCAGCCCAGCAACTCCTCCAGCCATTCTTCAGCCATAGGTCAGGACCAAGCTGCAGCAACCCCATAGCTGGAGTGATCCCAGAGAAAAACACCAGTTAGATGCACTGGTTTCACGCTTCTGGAGATCCTTAGCAGGGACATTTTCTGCTGAAGAGATCTTACTACTATTTTTACTGCAGGAGCCTTGTCCTGTTCAATAGTTCTGTCCTGCTAGCAGTCCTGACCAGGTGTGTTGAATCAAGAGATGCAGAGAGCCTTGATTGCCCTGCAGAGCCTCACCTGGTCCCTGTGATTGCCCTGAGGAGCCTCACCTGGCCCCCTGGGAGCCCAGGGCTCCATTTTCCTTCAGGCTGGTAGGACCTAGGTTATGACCGTTGGTTCTGTTCCTGCTCTGCCTCAGTTGGTGCCCTGCTGCCAGCGGCCCCCTTGCCATGTGCCCGACTTGCTCTAGCCCTCAACTGAACTCTGTGGCCATCCAGTCCTGTGCACCATGGCGTTTGGCCTCCCAGAGCTGCTCTTGGGCTAGGGGGAAGCCACCAGGGCTGCCCCTGCTCCTGGCTGGCCCCCAATTGTGATAAATGATTGTAAGGCATCCTGTTCCATGATTGCGTCTCTGTGATGTTTCTATTCCACTTATCTGCTATAAACAGAAAGGTTGGAAAGCTATGGTCTGCTGCATATGCTCATGTTTATATTTTTTGGCATAACAGGTTTTGTAAGGATGTCGTTGTGATTGTAGTGTAAACCAAAATCTTTCCAAAAACTTCATATTTTTTCTTGAAATGAGAGGGCTGCAAAGTGCGTGTACTGACTGCTGCCATTGAAACTGATGGGCTGTAGCTGGGTGTGCCTTAGCGTATCACAACAAAACAGTCTCTCTTTTATTTTTTTTTCTTTTTTTTTAATGACTTTGCAAATTGTTCCTGTTTTCTTCAAAACAAAAACAGCTTAATGGAATACACAAAGCAAATGTGTCAATTGTTTTGTCTTTGCTTTTGCCATTGAGAAGATGGGGTTGCAGGCCCTGGTTGCCTTGGCTCCCAGCTGAGGCTTTGCAGCTTGAAATAAAGAAATCTTCAAAATACTTTTTTCAATACAGCTTGTAAAGAGACTTAAAGATTCTATTTGAAAAGTATGCAAGTTAGAGACCTGATGTACAGTGATTTCTATTTTCACGCTTAGTATTGTTACTAACAAGTCATGAGATGATTATTAAAATGCTATTACACTGATTACCTAATGAGGCATTTTTAGCAAGTATAGGGAGTTTATTGTAGTAAAATCATGTTTTATGAAGGGCCAAGTGGGCTTTAAAAAAATAAATATAGTTTAGTGATCAGAATTAATGGGATCTTGGGCAGATGGCATTAACTTCATGCTCTATTGCAGATGTATGTATGATCCTTTTGCTCCATCTTGGGAGTAGAGGTTGTTGTTTTGGTCCGAATACCTGTAATGTATTAGCACAGTGAGATCTTGGTTCATGGTGCTGCAAGGATGCCTAGAAATATGCCTGTTTTTTAGGCTAAAGGTTCTTGTGCATCCTTAGTGTTCTGTGAAGCAGTGATTTTGATAGGAATAGGGATCACAGTAGTTCCACAGGCTAGACCCAAGTGTGGCCAACATCTTTTCCAAATGAGTATGCGGAGGAGAGCTACTTGGTCATTAAAATACAAGTTCTCCTTCATATCTTTTGCCAAACGCTGCTTTTTGATGTAGGGAAGCAATACCTAACCAATTAGATATAGAATATGCTTTTATTTTATGCTTAAGATTGGTGTTTGAATTCTTGCATTTGTGTAGATATATATATATATAACATAAAAAAGTTATCTTTAAATAGTTTCCTTAGGTTTAGATATACTTAGAATGTTTTAAGTATCAAGCATTTTCAGCTGAAAAAACTAACCTGGTTTTACAGTGACTATAGTTTTTGCCGGTCTTACTCAGAGTTTTCTGGCCTATGAAGAAGATGATGGATAAAGAATCTAAGGGAGATCTGTAAAACCATGAATAGGGTGAAGAAAATGAAGGCAGAATTGTGTCCTGTCTTTTCTAATTTAAAAAAAAAAAAAAAAGGAAAGAAAAAGAAAGGAGGCAAATCAAAATAGTTGGTGGCAACTATTTTAAATGCTTCTTCACATAACATACAGTTAGGCTTTTAAAATTTGCAGGATGTTGTAGGTGATAAATGTTTCTATAGGTATAAAAGACTTAATTACAGTTGATCTGTCAATATGATATGAGAAGTGGCCACTAGAGTCATCATTATGTGGATGATTTTTTTTTTATTGATGAGTGCTTCCATCATTTATCATCTTTGTAAAATGATGAGATGACCAAGGTCCAAGCATTTTCCTTCTGTTAATGATTAGTATGAGCTGCTGCTTTTAGTTTCATTTCTCATGGAGGAGAAGTTCATAGACCTGAATTTCATGTACAGCTATTACGAAATGATTGCACTGGCAAATCAATTAACTCGGAATACAAATGCAAGGGTTCAAATGATGCACCCCAGAATTGCTAGCATTTTTGAAGAGTTACTTGTCCTCTGAGTAATGCTGAGCTATGGAGCTCCCACAGTTGGGTTCCAGGATCGACGAGGCGAAGCAGATATGCCCGTGCAGCCTTTCTGAACGCTATGAAAGAGGCAGGAGTTGTAAGAAGCAGATATCATGTAATTCTTTTGCCAGTAATAGCGACAATTATAGGGCCAGTATATAATTTGCATGTGTGACCATGTTGCGTTTAGGAGTTGGGCCTATGGTTTTATTGCTGAATTGTTACAGCAAGCCCTTTGAGGACTGTGAGCATACAGGCTCCTCTTCAGCATCCATTTAGCCAACGCTGTGAAATGTAGTTGTTTGAGGGACAAGAGGCGCTCAATAACTGTTGCACTAATAACTAACAAAAATGGTGATACCTTTAGTTCCCCCCCCGCCTTTTTTCCACAAAGGTCCTCATAAGATCTAAAATCAGGGAGCAGAAAAATTGGCTTTTATTATGACTAAATTTTTTTTTTTTTTTTTAAGAAGATGGTCAAAAATGGTTTTCGTTCAAAGTACCCCGGCCTTTTGCGTGACTTGAATGACACCAGCAGTCTCCTTGCACTCTTAAGGTTTAGTAAAACAGAGTTCAAAGATTTTTTTTGTGTGTCTGAGGCTGAGAATGACGTTATGGAAGTGGAATTGGACACTGGGTTTTGCGGTTGTGTTTGATGCACGTGATGAGCATTAAGAAACACCGTTTTAACCCATCTTTGTTAATTCAACGGTGGTTCTTAAGTCTGGGGATTTTACAGGGAAAACCAGACAATAGGTCTGTGTTGTGAGAAAGGGATGACAGATTTTTTAAAAAACAGCTATTTATAAGATGCAATAATATAAAGCTTCCTAGGAAAATGATGGTGAAATCTAAAAATTATAGTGGTGATTTGAAAAGAGAACTGTATGACTTGCTGTAGTAATGTGGCTTGGAAAATTTTTGCTACTTGAACTAGATGGTCTTGGCACTGTGTTGGAACTTCTCTACCATTTTGCAAGTTGGCTCCGTGCAAGTAAACTGTAGGAACTGAAAACTAACAAAAAATCAATGATACATGAAATCCCAAATACCTTTCTCAAGTCAGACCAGAACGTCTTGAAATTTTAAGACTAATTTTGGATGCTTTCCCCCTTGTGTTTTCATTAACTTGAGTGAGATCTGAAACTGTTAAGTGACAAACTGTTTATTAGAGCTTCATCTCCTTTTGTTTTCGTTCTTTTTTGATCTGGGGAGAAATGCCGATAATGTGTGAAATCTGGGAGAAATACTGTTACTATGAGAATTTCCAAACCGATAGTAAAGGCTAGAGAGATTTGAATGAGCTGCCAGTATTTGTGATGCCTGTAAACATCCTGAACTCTTGAGGTTTGCCTCTCTACTTCAGGGGGTATTGTCTATAATTATTAAGAACATCTTTGGAGAAGAAGTCATGCGCTTTAGAAAAAAAAAATATAAACAATTCTTAAGTTTAATTAAAATATGGCCTAATTTAGAATATATATGATAAAATTGAGTAATATGTAAAAAGCTAGCATACAATAACTGGAAAAGATGAAGTGTATGAGGAAAAACTGAAGAGAAAATGAACAACTGAGGTTTCTTTTGGTGAAACGGGCTATTAAGACAGCCTGCACAGCAATCCTCTTCAGTCAATTCTAAATGTCTCTAGAAACAAATGAGTGTGAATCTTTAAAACCTGTCTAAGTAAAGCACAGTTTTTACTGGAGATACCAGAATTAATGCACTAGATTTCAAGATGCTGTCTTAGGAACTCGTTTTAGTATCAGTAGCTCCTGGAAGGAAAGCTTGAATTCTATGTTTAAAATGTTCTTTTTCTTTCCTTCACCTCTTCATTCCTTTTCCTAAATATCAGAATAATATATCTGAAGAAATTTGCAATATAACTCCTCTCTCTCTACAACTGATACGATGGGAAGTCATCAAATTTAAAAGAAATGCATGATTGATACTTTGGATCCAGATATTGCTCTGAGGGTTTTAGTTTAGCATCTTCCATTTTCCTACTTGATTGTCTATCTTTATAGAAAAAGAAACAGAAGCTTTTTGTAGGAAGCAGCAGTTGTTTCTGCAGTTGTTTTGTATCTTGAATAATGCTAGTTGGTTATTTTAGTCTTAATGGTTAGAAGTGCAAATTCTTCTAATTGTTAGAATTTGCATTTTGCTTGTTCGAACCCAGAAATACTTTGTTGTTGTGAGCTGCCTGTGTCATGAAATCCTCCTCCTTCCACTGTATACCACATATGAACGTTTTCCTTCTGTTTTTCCTGAATTGTGTATTACTTGCTATTAATTTCACCAAATGATCTTTGGTATCTTACATCAAAGGAGACTTTCTTTTTCCTAGCGAATAGCGATAACCAGATTTCATTTCATTTGATTTCTTTTTAAAAAAAAAAAATGTGTACGGTATAACAAGGTATTGTTACAGCAGATGCTAGAGATCTTACCCTTAGAGCTTAAAATCTTTTTTTTCTCCGTATGTACTTTTTATATTCAGTGGTTCTTGAAGTTTGCTTACGGGCCCCACTGTTCTGTTGATAGTTGATTTAACTTGAAGTAACTGTGAAATTAGCCATTCTCTAGCTGTTCTTCAAAGAAACATAAAAAGGGGAAAAAAATAGAGGTGTTGTCTCCAAATGCATACATGTATTTTGATAACAAATTATGTTCTGGGAATACTTAAACCAATTATGCTTGGTCTAAGTCAGGTCGTCTTATAATAAATATATGAGGTATCTGTAAACCAGTTGGCAGTGCAAGACAACAAACTGCATTACACTGTAAACTGCACAATCTGGGGGAAGAATTAGGCAGCTTTTAGAAGCAGTGCTGATCTCTCAAAATACCATTGTGTGAAGTTAGTCCATTCATTTTTATTCTTTCCATAGAGTTTTCTTATATATGACTTGATACATTCTGCCCTTATTTTACTAAGAGAAATGTATTAGTAGTCATACAAAGCTAAGATGTTCCTACACTTGTATTATTTCACTACAATTATTGGCTACTTAGATAGTGTTTAAATTAGGAATAAAGGAGATGTGACTACTGAATATCATCTCACTTGCATGGGAATTACCTATTCTTTCCAAAGAAACTCCCTGTGTAACACACTCTGTGACAGTAAATATTACTGTCTCTCACATTTAAAGGAATTGCTACAATTAGTGTAAATGAGATCATACTTAAGTGTAGCTTGTTGTTGTTGTTTGTTTTTTCCCATGATTGGAGAAGTATGCAGCAGGAAATGTCCTCGGGAAGCTCTAGATTCAACATGTACTGAAAGGTTGGGTGCCGTTGTGAAAATATAGCAGATGCATTGGAAAAGCAGTGGTTGTTACTGTCTATTTTACAAACAATTAAAAGAACATTTGTCTCTCTCTCTCTCTCTCTCCTGCTAATAATGAATGGAGTGATATTGGGATTTTTATGATAAACAGGTCAAGTGAGAGAGAATGTGTAACCATCCTCTCAGGAAGTGGCTGTTAATTATAAATAAATAGTAACCCAAATTGCCCTGTTCTCTCCTGGCAGACCTCTCCATGATGCGTAGATGTTCCTTCCCTCATTTGTGGAGAAAGCTGCTGTCCCGTGTGACCACGGGAGCTGGGCTCTGCCTCTTGTGGCAATATATACTAATGTGGTGGTAGCTCAGCTTCATGAGGCAATTTTTGTTATTACTTACCTATCTTCTGTTCTATCTGGAAAACAGAGGTTAAGGAAGTGCTGGACTCAGGTAGTCATCTCATGCAATACATGCACTTAGCACATAAGGCATTTTGGGGGCACTTTTCAAATGCAGAGGCATTTGCTTGTACTGTCTCCCTGCATGTTTGCTGGTGATTAGATTAAACATGTTTCACTTGGCTTACTGGGTTCTTACTGTAGGGCAAAGGGCACATTTCTTATTCATAGACTGAAGGAAAACACAGCACGGAGTTGGGTAAATGGAACAACTAGATGAATGACAATAATCAGGCTTTTTGCAAACTTTATTTTGTGATGGCCAGGAAGAATACAATTAAATTAACCTGGTAAAATACATTTGATAGGATCTATCATATTTAAACTCCCCCAGCAGTATTGGAGGGGAAATCTAACCAAGCTGAGGATAGAGAGGATAAAGGGGCAGTCAGCAGCTATGGAAACGTACTCCTCACAGGTTAAAAACATCGGTTCTCCTTTTTGTCCATAAAGCACAGGGATATGTTCAGAGAGCAGACTCAGTCAGCAAGGCATCGAGCTGCCTCGCACGCTGCCCTCCAGTTAGTGCTCAAGCCTGGGGCAGCTCTTTGCATTGGTGGCTTCTACGCATACCAACTTGTATAATGAAAAATAGTGCTGTTTGTTTTTTTTTCCTGTCTTTTTTACAAATTTGTTTTGCAAGGCTATATTTTGATGATCTTGCTGGCTGTTCAAGTTGTAAGCTGGAGAGGATTTAGGTTAAAAGGGAGAATTCCTCAGGGTATTTGTTTGGTATTCCAAAGTCTGGAATGTTTTAGGAATTTAAGAGACTCAGATGATTAGTGCAGTTGGTGGACATCAGTAATTTATTTATTTATTGGTGAAATGCAAGACAACAGTACCTAAAAAGTGCAGATATAGAAAAGCAGCTGCATTTAAGAGAATCTTGACATGGAGAGTGACAAACCAGATGGGCTCTATAAGCAGAGCAGTGCCCATCCCCTCTGTGTTAAATATGAGGGTTGTTATTCCACCTTCAAGCATGTTCTCATGACTTGAGTGAAGGCTGTGAGCAGATAATAAGAGAATACACTCCAATGGATGAAAATTACTTGCTGCTATGTTGTCACTATTTCATGACATTTTGGTTAATTATCCCATAATGACTTGTGGCTGTGTGCACAGAGACTTGAGATAAAAAGGAGGAATGGCAGTGGCTTTAAAAAGCCATACCAGAAGGGATTCCTCTCTGGAAGAGAAGGATAATGAACTCATTGAGCTCAGCTGGCACCAGGACTCCTTGGTGGTTCTTTGCTGTAAGTGAGGGGATTGCTCTGCCCCAGAGAGCAGTGGTCAGTAAGCAAAAGCCATTCAGAATATTGCTTGTCCATGTGAAATCCCTGTAAAGGGTGAGAGGCTGCCTGGGCTGTCTTGTTCACTGCTCTATCCTTCTTGGGAGCTGCTCAAATGGATAGTGGGTGGCCCAGGCAAGATCCTGCCCTATGTGGCTTTCACAGTTGCAAAACATTCTGCAAGTGGTCAGTTAATAACTAAATCTTAAAGTGGTATCACAGATTTCTTATTTTCAAGAGAAATGCCTGTTTGCTTTATGCTCTCTCTCTTTTTAATTGGTGTTTGAGACTTGTCTAGCGCCAATATTGTGTTTCATTACCTGAATGTTAACCTATCTTTTTACAATTCCACTGTAAATTAAGAGTCAGGTAGACCTGAAGCTTGTCACTTGCACTTACTGGGTCAGTGACTGTAATGAAAAGATACTAATTTGTACATATAGGCTATGGGAGATGCTGTCACTGACTTGCTTGGTGCCCACCAAACCGCATCTTGCAGATGTGAGGTGTGTTGGTTGTACATAACATTTGCTTTAGGATGAAACTCACCTAAAACTCGTATTTTCATTGTCTGTTCTCCCTAGCTTAGCTGTGTTTTGTGTAGTGCCCTCCTTTTTTTTTTTTTTTTCTTTTTTTTTCTTTTTTTTTTTCCGGTAGTAAATTGTAACATTTATTGCAATCATAGGCCACTCTGCAACATACTAAGGTCTTGAGTGTAACTGTGGTTTGGAGATAGAAATTTGAGAGCAACCAAGTTAGGAATAATACTTCCAAAGAAAGCAGGAGGTGATGTTGCTGTACTGGTTAGTTTGTGTCAGTAGTATTTAAACATAGCAGTGTCAGCAGTGCTGGGGAAAATCAAATGTATTAAACATAACTACTTGTACTCCATGAAAAGATTTTCCTCCCCTCAGAATGGTTCAGACTTGCTTTGAAAGTGTGAAGCCCCCTGCAAGCGTCAGACCTTTGTGCAAATATCCACACGACTTCTGACCTTTTCCTTTACATCTGCTCTGTAGTTGCTGTAAAGCATGAGTTTTTCACTCCAGGGTGCTTGTCTGGCACGTAGGGTCTGGTAGATGTTGGCTGAATTTGTACTCGGTGCCATTTGAGTCCTTGGGGTTAAACGCCGTAGTGTTTACCTTGTTGAGTGATAGGGCTTGGCACTCAGTGGCAGTAGCAGGGATGAAGCTTCACCCTAGGGTTTTACTAGAGGAGAATCCTCTTTGCAAAAGATTGGTTGCCCTTAGGGACCGAGGAGGAGGCAGGAAGGTCAGCGAGGCATCGGAGACTACTTTTCCAGGGGCAATTGCCCCAGCTCAGTATGTTCCCAGCTGTCACAACTTGCTTGAATGCAGGCGCTGAGAAAGTAGGTTCTCTCTGACTTGGAGCCACTGGCAAGGTGTGGTGGCCAGTCCTGTTCTCTCGCCTGTTGCTGGCTGTGTATATGCATATGTGCACGATATAATAGCCTTACATGTTACGCATATAAGCTTTTGTGCACCTTTCTGCCCAAAGCATGGGTCACCACACTCATTCTTGCTTATATGCAACATACATAGTCTGACAAATGTATAATAAAAGAAGCTGTGGTGGTTTGTACAATACAACTGGCTTTTACTTCCAACTTTTGCTCAGCTCATAAATGTGGCTTGGTCTTTTAAGGAAATCTATAGCTTCAAAATATGCAACAATGAGTGATGACTACTTAAGTGCTAAATTACTGATACTTGCAATGTAAATTTTAGAGTATATATATATGATATATAGAGAGACTATGTGTATCTCTGTGTGTATACATATAAATTTTAACAAGCAGAGGTGTAGCTTTGGAAGTCAGGTGGTTTGGGGAATTCATTTGTTAGTACTAATTGGGTCAGATTCTCAGCTGAGAAAAATGATTGTTCTTCCTGATCTAAATATCAGCTGAGGGATATCATCCAACATGGTGATTCATAAATAGTTCATAGGAAGGGAAAGCATGAATCCACCTATCGGATGCCACCCCAGGCCATTTGGATTTGGTTGTCTTTGGACTAAAATGAAATGTAATGGTTTTAGTCTAAGAGCCTGGCTGATAAAACTTTTTTGAGTTTCTTACCAAGTCTGAAATATCTAAGAGTGGGAGGCTCATCTGAAAAGCGCCCTTGCTTTCCACTCTCGCTTTTAATTTGTGACGAAAACAAACAAACAAAAAAAAAGCAAATGAAAACAAACCAAAAAATGCATCCTACTCTGATATTAGTTGTGAAAGTGTGAGTCATTTTAGGACTTGGGCACATGAGTGAATTGAGTGGACTGATGTCATATCTTGTGGGAGCTAAATGTCAGTGAATGATGATGGGCACATCAGTCTATAACAGAAACGTGCCAGCAAACGCTTTAGGAAATGTGAAAAACAATGAAGCTTTCATTGCAGGAGGCCATAGCAAAGTCTGATAAATCACTTGCCATTTTATATGTTGCAATAGGACTAAATTGTATGTTTTGCTTTTAACAAACATTTAAAATACACATTGAGCTCACTTTTTAACCCTGAGATTTTTCTCTCTGCAGTTTGCCGCGAAGACTCCTACCAGTCAATAGTCTCATGTGCTGCTGTAGTACTTACGCCTGTAGAACCGACAGCGGATACAAGGAAGAAAGAACAGACCAAGATGCCTGACGTGTCTAAACAGTGAGTTATTGCATCAAATAAGATAATTGTAAATGCAATTTTAACACCAACCTGGATTATTTCTTGTGCACATGCATGTACGCCTCTCTTGCTCTCTAGACTTGCTTTTATTGTTAGCCTGGCTTCTCCATGGTTTTTGGTAATGAGGTGCACAGAGGGAATGGGCATTTATCCACTGAGAAAATGACTCATTAACAGGCTTAATGAGATTATTCTTTTTGTATAAATAGTTCTTTTATTCTTGCACATGCCTTCCAGTCAACAGTCGATTTTTAGAAAAAACATAATTTCTAAATGCTCATTTTTGTTTACTGCGGTGATATGAGGTATGATGGCAGCTTCAGAAGTGTGATAATGGTCTTCCAAGCCTATATTAAATAGGCTGTAATTTGATATCTTCCCCTGTTGCATTAGAGGAGAATCATGACCACTGTGAGTTGTATCATGTATCTTGCAATACCAGGCAAGATGGTGGTTTCTTAACAAATATGTGTGTGGATATATAGAGAGGGAGAGAGAGATGGATAATTCTCTATAACTTTTTTTCTTCCTTCCATGAAAAGAAAGGAAAAGCATTACAGTAATAGGCTTTTTTTTTTTTTTTTTTTAAAGCATAAATTCTTTTTAAATGTAGCTATCAACAGCAGTATCATCAGTTACTAGCTATAATGGGGTATACACTTAAGGTATGAAGTTAATACACATCTAGCCTTGGTACAAGTATGTGGTTTAAGCCTGTATCAAACCTCAGTATCTGTTTCAGTTGGGTGACAAACTTCCTCTTACCGGTCTATCTGTATCCAAAGGTTTAACCTTTTTTTTTTTGCTCAGTCTTCTAGTTCTTCTTAGAATGACATTGTTTGAAACACTCTTAATATCTAATTGCTTGTTTGTACTGGTGTGATTTGAGACAGTATGGCTTTTTGAAGACGAAGAATTTCGAAAGGTAAAAGGCCCCAAAATGTTATATGAAAATCCGTTTTTTTTGCCTGTTTTCCACTAAAAGACAAACATGAACTGTTGCTTGATTCTCTCCTATCAGCAGCTTCAGCATTTCATGATCCTTTATGAAGTAAAGATAGAGCAATTCTATGTGTCTCGCATGTGCTTAAGCACTTGAATGATGCCACCTCCGAGATTTAATTTATTTCTTTGTATCTTACTGATATTAGCAAGTATGTTCATCCACTTTTTCAGGGTCTGTTTATTTAAAATCACATTGGTAATATGTTCTGAGCATGTACTCAGATAAGTTATACTTATCTCATGCACTCAGAGGTTTCAGAAACATGCTCTGACTTCTGCTCGTGTTCCAGTTTGTTGCTCATGTAAGTCTTTGTGATTATTCTAAAAAGAAAACAAGCTTGTGCTTTGAGTTTCACATAGAACAACATCGCTACATTAATATCTTGAGACCAGCATTTCTTACAAATATGTGACGAATGAAATGTGTTTACATGTTATTTGAACAGGAATGGAGTAAATTTTGAGTATGCTTCCTGTAAACTTTCAAAGCAGTTGTAGGAGGATTACAGCATACTAAATCAAGATCTGTGGACTGCTCTGTACAGATCTTCACGTTATAATTATTGGCATTCCTAATAAACTTCCCTGAAAGTAATATTGATGCTTTGATTTGTATGTATGTGTTTAGTTTCGTGCGTTTCAAAGTTTTTGTTCTGTATTTTCCCTCAACTGTGAGTATGACAAGCAACCAGCTCTCCAGCGAGTTAGTCTTGGGAAAAGAACATTGCTGACTAAGGGCCTTGAACAGAATATGGTTAGAGTAAGAAGTGCTTTCTAAAGGGAGCAGTATATAATCAAATACTGATAAAATGCCTATTAATGATAAGACAACAAATATCTATGAATAACTAAAGAACAAGCTATGAATGAAGCTTGAGGGAAAAAGAGTCTTTAGTAAAAATTGTATTATATTTGACTAATGAGGTTATTTTGTTGTCGTAAGAAACTCTTTAGTGTTTTTTTAAAGAATGTACTGTATTTGCTTAATGTAATTTTACTCAAGTAGCAAATAAACATGCCAGAAGTGATAGCAGCAAAGCTTAATGATTCTTTGAAGTGTCAGTAATTAGGTATTATCAGGATTGGAGGAATAAAAGGCTGATTTATTTTTTTTTTTTCCTGTATTTTGCCTTGAAGTTCATAAACATTTCATGAGAAAGCAATTTCTTAGTGACATGTAGGGAATGACTAACTCTTGTGCATCTTGTGCACTGTGGGCAAAATCCCTCTCTCTGTCATTGAGCAGAAGAGGAGTTCGCTGAGTAATGTGGTAATGTAAGCACATAGCAGCAAAATAAACAGAGAAAGCTCTTGCTTTCCTCAGGCCGAGTGAATACCTTGCCTTTAGCAGGCCTGGGAGAGTCATAACTCATCATAACAAGCTTGTAGGAACCCGTTTGGTGAAGCTATGAAAGCTGCAGGAGAAAGATGCTGTCCTTGCTCAGTGCTTGGACCATCTCACTGTGTTGCTTTGAAGGCTGCTAGAGCATGGAGGGAGTTTGCTGCTGTCCTGTAAATAGGAATTTTGGACTGGAGGTATTTTTCTGCCGTCTATAGGAGCATACTACAGGAGTCTTCTTGTTTTCTGTGCTCAGCCAACTATGCTGTGCGTGTCTGGCTGGCGAGAGCAAGAGGGCCCCTGTGTAGCTCTCCGTCTTGTAGGCCACAGCGTAGAGGGATTTATAGCCTGGGTGTCAATGTGAAGACAGGACAAAACACATGAAATGTGAGCTCTAGCTTCTTCCTCTGTGCCCTTCACTTTGTCTAGAATATTGAATTAATTTGTTGCTATAATTTTGTAGAAATACAAGCCTTAAAATGCACAGTGACTTAACGTCCGAGTTTTGAAGGCCTCTCTGGGTTGCTGTGGTGATAATTCAGTCTGTTTCTCTCCAAGGTGTCCAGATGCGGCAGTAATAGGAACAGTTTATTCCATTTACATAGTCTTAACTTCAGCCTTCCTATCTGAATGCAAATAAAAGTAAATCAGCTGCTGAGGCTGAGCAATGACAGGAGAAATCCTCCCTCCTGTTTCAAGCTCTCGCAGAGAGCATGGGAAAGGAGGCAAGGGCAGCGAACTGGAAGCTGCTCTTCAGAACAACTTAGCTTCAGCTTCTGTGATCAAAGCATCAGCTGGAGGCTCACGCTGCAAGGGAGAGCACTGAAACAGAAGCTTCTCCAACACAGGGCTTGCTGAGAAAATGTTTTGCTCCTGTGTGCTGCTTTTATATAAACAAGTGAAGCCTGTTCATGTGCTGCCAGTGCTTGATACAAGTGTAGTGCAATTCAGGTGCTTAATTATAATTTTAAGCAGGTGTGTGTCCTTTTTTAAATGGTATTTTGGGATTTGAATGTACTGTGGTGCAGAGAAGTGGCCACATCTAGCTGGCTGAGATGGCTAGTTTAAAAGTGGCTTGAGAATTTGTGCTTCAGCTGCATATACGTTCACAGGTTTTGCTTTTCTGGGGAAATGGGGAGGATATTAAAACTGTTTATTTAGTTTTAGAACTACAAATTATGTCATGAATCAGATACTGGAATTTGGCAAACTGTTGGCATAGCCTAAAGAAATATTTATATAAACTTTAGGGGAAATTTCCAGATTAAGTGCTTAGGTAAGTGTTACACCTTCTCTGGCATTACTTTCAGTTCTTTTCTTCTGATAAATATATCTTGTGTACTGGTGAGTCGCTTTAATGTCCCATCTGTGCTAAAGCTGTCCAGCTTGTGCCTTGCAAGAGTACTTACCTGAGCACAATGCTTATGCCTAAGTTGAAGTTTAGTCTCCTTGGAGTCATAGCAACTACCTGAATACTTACTGATGGAAAGAAGGGTAAATGGGGGACTTGAGGCTTCAATAAAAATTTGCACTAAACTGTTAAGTGCAGGTGCTCACTTTGGCAGCTAGGTAAGGTTTGGTGTATGTGTGTATGTTTCATATTTGCTTGCCGTAGTAAGTTTATAGGTGAATTTAGGAGGCTTTTTTTTTTTTTCTATATGAATTTCAGGCTGTTAAAATGTAAGTACTAATTGGAAGCTGATCATAGTCCTTGTGGACTTTTACAGACTTGGTTAATTCGTTTCCAAAAGAGTAGAAAAGAAGCTGATTATAGCCTCCTCTTCCTTAAGTTACTGATCCTCTTTTTCCCTTTTCTCTCTTTCTTGGTCTTATTTATTTATTTATTTATTTGAAAATCTCTGGAGAGAAGTTCTTCCTGCAGAGTGGCAGGGCTGTTACTTGACCTCTGTGTTAGTCGCTGCTCCTTTGTGGTGTCGGGAAGCATGGTGTCTAATGCAGCCAGTTTGTTGCGCTCTAGTATCCCCCGCAGATCTCTATCAGGTTTGACAGTCCGTTCAAGAAGACATGTTGTGGTAATGTGAAAAACGAATGCTTTTCAGACTAGTTTGGACAACCCGTTAAAAGATGATTGAACTGTTTCACTTTCTTGTATAATTGCAATGACAAACTAAGAAAGCTCCTTGAGTAATACGGAGAGGATATGGATGCCCATATGGTTTGAAAACTCTCATCAGACTCAGTTTGAAACAATAAGAGAAACCTCACCTGAGGCAGAGTATGCTTTTTGCCACTGTGTTTTTTTTGATCCTTAGAGAAGTCTAATTTGTATGCATTTCTTTAAGACATGTGCTTTGAATTTTAGTAAGGAACTTCTAATACCATGTGCTTATGTTGTGAGTAGTGAAACGGGCTGGTAACAATCTCTCTCTCTACTAGTAGGAGGCAAACAACTTTCCACTAGGACCAAATGGGGTCTCTGAAGTGACCTTGTTGCTTGGGACATTCCACAGGGAACCGGCCCCAGCTTTGTCTCCACAGGACCCAGGCCAGAAGGATTGGGTGCGTACGTGTGGATGACAGGCTGTCTGCCTTGCCCTGGTCCCAACTCCTGCCTGACATGGACTCTTTTTTAAGCAGCTCAGAATGGTAACTTCTTTCAGCTTTCCTTGAGGAAAATAAATAAATAAATTCTGATGTTTCTGTTGTTTTCTCTATGTCCTAACACGGCCAAAATGAGTTATGATTTTGAATAAATGAAAAATAAATAATGGGTATGTGAAGGAAGTATAATTAGTCTCCAAAGCAAATGTGGAACAAAAATTGTATCTGGTTATAGACTGAGAGTATCAGCAGTTCTCCCATTCCTTCTCAGGCACCCTAGCCAGCAACTTATAGGCAAGATCAACAGGAAAACAATCCGGTTAAGTGTTTTAATTATCTTAGGCAGTTGTTTGCAGCTAAAGGATTAGGAGGTTGTGTGTAGCCTAATTTGATCTTTAGTTGCAAATGTTGAAAAAGCTGTTTTTGAGAGCCATTAGGTAATTGTAATTATAGCATTCAATATGATTTTTGGTTATTTATTGTTCAAATCCAGACTTTTTCTGTGCGGTGCTGAATAATGCAGGAGGCAGAGGAATGATGGCAGTTGTTCTTTGGAGGAAAGGTGCTACACAGAATTTATTGATAGCCCTGGCATAACAAAATCTATGTTGTAATCCAAAAAGACCCTCTGATCCTTTAAACATTCATTGCTTGTAATGCTTCCCACTCCTTCTGCGAAGAGACTTGGTTGTTAATGGGTGGTCAGCCATAAGGGTGGCTCTCGTTGCCTTTGAATTATTCCTGACTCACCTGAAACTCGTGGCTGGTCCCAAAGAGACACAGGGATGGGCCATATCGGCCATGGTGTTGAATTAGGTCCATTTCAATCAAGGCAGAGAGAAGCAAGAGCACTGAGGTGTTTCCTTGTTGAGATAACTGCTGTATTTTCAGAATAAGACAAGTGCATCACTGTGCAATTCACTTAGTAATAAGACAAAACTAGGAGAAAGAAAACTTCGAAGAATAATAATACAGCTTTGTTGAAATACAATATGGACGAGCCCCAAGTGATAAAAATTCCTGTATAGCTCTTGGAGAGTCAAAATAGGTGAGATAATTTTTGCTGACAGAGAATATGGCCAAAGCTGACTTAAAACAGTCCCTGAAGATGTGGGAGACCACGGTTCAAGTAACAGGGAATGCAGCTTTTCCCTGCTTCAGCAGCAAATAGTGGACAAAGTAGCTGCCTCAGTGACTATAATTTTCTAACTAGACCTAAGGTTGTTTTACTGAAACCTTTGTCACCACAGTTACATTCACCAAACAATTCTGCTTTAGTTTGAGGCAATGATAAAATTAAATTTTGTCCTATTTACATCCCTAAGTTTATGTACCTTTATAATACGGTAAAGTCATTCGGTTTTTGATCGTAACTCTAATAAGTATGCGTTTTAGATAAGGATTATCCATTCCTATGTCACTCGATATAGTTTTTCCCCTAAATTAAATTAAAATTGGTGCATTTCCATGTATCTTTCCTGTTCTGTGTGAACCATTTTATTCTGCATTTGATGTTTTTATAGTAGGAGGTGCTTTAGTTACCTGACTTGCTCATTTTGCTGCTGCAGAAATCTTCCAAAAGGAGATGCATCAGAATGAGGTCTCAGGTTTAACCTTGCTGCCCAGTTTTGCCCACTGAGACCTGGCGGGATCTGTGAGACTTTGTGGAAGGCTCAGACTTGCCTTCCAAAATATGTAGAAGAGAGAGCTTTGGGAGGAAGACCGTTTGTCTCAGGGAGAGAAGAGCCAAACGTTGGCTTCACTGTTCCCTTTCCTTGTATACTTGAATGTCCCAAACCTTTAAATGGTAACAGAAGTTAAATTCCTGCCAAAGCATGTCAAAAAACATATGTTAAACACAAGCTCCTCAACTCAGGCTTGAACTAAACCAAGGGGCAGAGCTTGGTGATAGGGACCAGTAACCAGAGAATCAATGGGAGAGATGGACAGCAGGCCTGGGCCTGGGCCGTTGCATTAGCGCCCTTGGAGAGCTAACGGGGAGGGGGCTGCGAGGGAGAGGAGGCTGCGGGGGCTCCTCTGTTTTGCAATTTAGACGTCTGCGGTGTTGGTATTGAAGTACCACCCCAGGGCTTGGAAGTTAGATTTCAAAGGATAATTGCAGCTCAAATGTAAGAAATGAATCAACACTGTTATTGCTTGTGAACAATTAAAGCATTGTCTTGTGGAAAATAAATGTGAAGGAAATGTGTTAGTACATGTAATATTAAGATTGTCAAGTCCTTAATTTGGGTAGACAAATGCATTGTAGATTAAAGCTGGAGAGAACGGATCAAGTAGGTAGAGAGATGGACTGATTTGACTTTGACAGTAATACCGTAATATCAGTGAAGCTGAACAAGAACAGTGTTCATCAGCAGTGTCTTATTCTCACTGGAAGATGGGGAGAGGAGGGATGTCAGGAAGAAAAAGGCAGATTTGCGGTTAGGGTTGTGTGATTTAGCTGTGGGACTGCGCTGTTGGATTTGACAGCTCATTGAGTGCTTCCAGTGAAAACACTGTCTGATGCTCTTGCAATCTGATCAGTGCAAAACAGTAATGCTGAGATGCGGCTGTTCTTGTTAATATTGAGAGTCTTTCTAAGCTACGCATTTCATAAAGGCTTTCTGAAACCCATATTCCTGCGCAGTGGTTGTACTTTGAGTTTGTTGTAAAATATTACGCTAATCAGCATCATGTTCTTGCAGCTTAGAGCAGTAATAGAGCTGGAGCAAGTGAGGTTTGGTGAGTGTGCGGCTAGAATTGCTTCAGGATGCCTCAGATGGGGAGGCATTAGCTGTGTCCTAGAAGGAATGATTTATGAGAGTGCATATAGATTGCTCACTATAGATCCTATGTTTGTGAATCCCATCCCATGAGTAGGACTTCACTTTCTGTTTTGCAACACCAAATGGAGAGAGGGAGAGAGAAAGGTTGCAGGAGAATAACTCATCTAAGTATTAGTGTTTATAGTGCTTTGCAGAGGAAAAAAAAGAGGTATTAGGGAAAGAGTAGAAATAATTTTTGAAAGCATTCTCATTTCCCTCTTCTCTAGCTCCGATGTTTGTTTGCTTGCTTTCGGCCTCAGTTTTTTTTTTCCTGGAAGCAACATCCCTTTTACTCTGTCAGTATGTTTTCAGTTTACTGAACCAGGTCTGGGAGTAGGGATTTTTAGTAACCCATCAAAATACATGCTTACATTCAGTATTGAATGCATAGATTTAACTCATAGCAGGGTCAAAGGTGTATAGCTAAACAAGTCAAGCAGAGGTACTGTCCTCTACCTCACTGCCAAGGAGTCAGGAAGGAGAGGAACTAAAGGGCAAGGACAGAGCAAACCCATCACAACGTGTGCGACATTGCTGCAGTGGGCTGTTGGAAACAGACGTTTGCAATTATACAGAAGTAAAATTCAGTTGTAAAGACAAAATATTGTCCCAAGCAACAGCGCAATTCAGGTACCTGAAGGCCACCAAAACTAGCCCTGCAGTTCTGAAGCAAGTACAACCTGCTGCTTCCTCTGGTGCTCCGGGAGCAGGGTTAAGCTAAGGGGACCTGCAGGTGCTGCTTATCAGTAGTAGCTGCACTGAGGTAGTCCACTGAGTTTTGGGAAGGAAGATTTTTTTTTCTTTCTTTCTTTCTTTTTCTCTTTTCTTTCCCATGCCGTACCTACAAGTATTTTGTGTACTTCCTGTGCCTGGTCCATTTACTAGGTCATTATGAGGGTGGTAGGATTTGTCTCAAAGGAGCCTTGGAAATAGTTTTGCTTTTGGTACTTTAATCGCCTCTGTTGTTACACGGTGCATAGGCTGTAGCTTCTGCTGCTGCTGCAACATTTAAATTTAAAAAGATTTAAAAAATTTCATCATGTATTACAAATAAACCCCACTGCAAATAGTCTCCATCACAGCAGCTCACAACATGGGTTCCTACAGCTTTGGGAAATATCTTGAAACAGAAGGAAGGAAGGAAAGAGGCCAGTTCTTGCATCATACCCACTTCTCTCCTTATTGACATATTTCAATGCATGTTACAAGTTATTTTATGAGCAGTAGCAATATATAAATAGCTCTTTGTGTTTGCACGGGTTAAGCAGTTTATAAGCCTCTGAGGAGTCTCGATTTTGAACTTAAGAGAGCTGGCTAAAAACAAGCATCCATAGGGTGGAAGAGGCGAGTTTTTCAGAAGCGCATACATATATATCAAAGCATGGCATAGGTTACAATTTAAATAACCTGCGAATCTCTCCCTTTTCTACTCCAAGATCAACAGTTTTCTGTTCAGCAAATCCCCTAGGCCCCAGGAGGTTTCCTGGCATGAACAGGATAAGTGGTAGGATGGAAACACAATTAAAAGAGATCATTAGGTTTTTGGGCATGTGCTCCTGCAGTGAAAATTGAAGGTAAACTTTCCCATATTTAAATCATCCATGCTTTTAAACTACATGATTGGTAAAATGTGCTTATACAAAAAGCCTAGGGCCTTCCAATTGTGTTACAGTGTTTTTGTTTGTTTATTTATTTATTTTGGTCTGAGGAATAGCATAGTCTATTCCACATAACAGATGTGTGAGCCAAAGAAAAACATTTTGGGATCGGTGTAGAAACCCAACTATTCGCACATAGAATTAGCACACTTCTTTATAATTTGTGTGCTGGGAATCTGGGAATGAATATACGTGGGAACAATACACAAATACAATTTACTTGAATAATTAAAGGTATTAATGTAAGGTGGAATTGGAATCAAGCAATGCAAATACGTCTAATAAGTATTAACTGTAATTATTTTCAAGTACTAGACAACAATTCAAGGCTGCATTTTAAAATCATACTGCATCATTAGAAGTTACAGAGTTATAGTGTATGCTGCTGAAGCAAAAATTTGATTTGTTTAATAAAGCAAAGACCTATCATCAATCTTAGTTTATTCTCCCAAAAATTACTTGTGTTTTTAAGAGGGTCACATGAAAGTACAGATACAACTACAGAACTTGGAAGTCAATAGAAGGTCCTTACAGGTGTGAACCACAAAGCTGAGCCACAGTGCAAGAAATCTTGGAAAGAAGTTATAGCCCCATTCAAGGAGTAGGGAACCCTCAGCTCTGTCAGGGCCTGTTTATCCTTAAATAGAATGTTTAAATCACCAGAATTTGTCTGTTTGAAGGTATGTTTAATGTGTCCACCTTTTCCCTATTTGCGTGCTTATTCTTGAATTATTTTTTAATTGGGTTGTACATAACAAAATGTAGTAAGTGCTTTCATTTCCAAATTACAGAAAATGAACCCAAGTTTATACTGAATGTCTGATAGAATTCAGGGAATCCATAATGTAGATGGCAACAGAACATGCTGACTCCAGCTACAATAATAGATTATACTTGAAAAGGCAACAATTAAATACATAGAATAGAATGGTTTAGGTTACTATGGGAACAGTTAAAGAATGAGAGTTTTCAGCGTTACAAAGCACTGTGTATATACAAGGGAAATAATGTTCTTCTCAGGCACAGAAGCTGTAAAAGGTTTCCAAGGAAAAGATTAAATAATATAAAATGTTTGAACCAAAGCTTGTAAATATCTCCTTGCAATGTGTCACTGCTTTTTGGCTCCCTCCCTTTGTTCTTCTGCCACTAATTTTCCGAGTTAGGCATTTGGAGCGGGGTGGCCAAAGTAAATAAAAGGCACTGCCCGGTTACTGTGCCCATGCGGGTTGTTGCTGCTTGCTTGCATCTTACATCAGTCTAGGTGATTAATAATAACAAATCTTCCTTAGATGCTGGCTTCTCTTCAATTGGTTGTTTGAATGCCTAACAAATGTATTTCTCTGCTTATCCTCACAAATTGCCTTCATATTACAAATAATGTATTATAAACTCATGGTGAAGCGAGTATCATAGGTGGTCTCTAAGAGAGAAGTTTTGAACGTGCGTCATACAATTTAGGCATACATCTAGCTCCTGAAAAAAAACATATATATTCTGAAATTATTTCTAACCTGATCTTATAATATTTAAGGCCATCCTTAACTGCAAAGGCGGTTTGCTCCAAACGTGCAGCTGCCACATGTACCATGTGCTGCTGCCTCACTGTCCTGAGCCTGCTCAGAGCAGGAAACGCTGGAATTGCCTTAATAGGGACCCAGACCCATTTTGGCTGAGGGCTCCGTGTTACCTGCTTGACTCACATAATCAAGTCTGGTAGCATCACGGCCAGTGAGGCTGCGCAGAGAGCTCAGCCACAGCTTGTGCTCGCTATGCAGCCGCCTGCTCAGCTCTGGAAGTGCCAGGGGCATCTTGCCCTCCTCCAGCTTGGGTAGCAGTGGCAGCAAGTAAAGGATTTTCTTGTTGTTGACAACTGCTTTAAAGATGACCTTGGAAAGTGTCAAAGAGATAGCATAAAAGAAACACTAAGTTTTGCATGAGGGAAGAAAAAGGTGAGCATGTTATTATAGCTTGCTTATATACGTTGAGCGGGAGCAGGCTAATTTGAGCCTGGCCATTGCTAAGGATTCGTAAATGGATTTGGGGCTATCCCACTGATTGAAGCCATGAATATTCCATCAAGTGATGGCTTTCTTTTCAGTGACATAAAAGCAGCCTGGCTCCAGTTATTCTTATAGATGGTATTGTCCTGACTTCCCCCATTCACCTGTTTTCTTAAACAACTGTTGCAAAATCAACACAGGGCAAAATATATCTTTCACAAGGTTTATTTTTATGCATTGTTCTTGCTAGTGTTGACTATGTAGGAAGCATATTTCTATGCAAATTCTGTGAAAAGTCATTATTGAGGGACCAGCTCTTGTTTTGTTTTAAAAATATGGATCTATCCTTTTCATACGTACGTTAGTGTAGTACTCAAAGTTACTTTCCACTGCCACAGATTGCTTTGTTAGCTTCACTTGAGTGAAGAAGGCATGTAGCCTGATGTTTCTCAGAGGCTGAGCATATTCCAAAAATACTTTGCAAAAGTATCTGCCTTATTCTTTATAATGAAATAAAATCATTAATAAATAACCACAATTAACAGCAGAGATTATGAAGAAATGTGCTCAATGCATCACGCTTGCTTGTGATCATCGGCAAGCGAGTAGAGGGTCTAAAACCTCCTGCCCAAAGCAGGAGCTTGCTCAAGGTAGGCAAGATGTTTGGTGTATCAGGCAGTACATATCAGCTCTCTGCCTTTAATTGACCCTAGATGGGCTTCGCAAGGGTCACTTATGTCGCCTGCTCTTTTGCTTTTTTACACTGGTGAGCAGTGAGACAAACTCAGGGCGTTTGTCACAGGGAAGCCTCAGATCCATTCTTGAAAAATGAATATATGATTCTAGGCAACTCTGCCTGTAGATGTCAGTAGTTGAATACAGTGCTATGAAGAGAAACCTTAAATTAGCTCCTGCGCAGGCTTCCTTGGACTCTAGAAACAATAGTTACCTTTATGTTCTCACATTTGTTGATTAGTTTTGCTGAAAAAGTGAGCATCTGAGCTAGAATAGAATACTATCCAGCATGTCTCTATTAGTTCTGCATGGCACAGCTAGCACAAGTAGTTACTTAACACTAACTTTACCCTGGAAATGATGTGCGGGATGTATTATCTGTAACTCACTACTTGATTGACACGGTTGTTCCACATTGAGATGCTGCTATCAAGTCTGAACTAGATTTATCGTTTCTTATCCTTTACAGCCCTCTTCCTATAGGTTGCCTGTGGAGTTGGAAGGAAACTGCTGTACTGATTAATGTGTAAATGTTCATCATTGTTCATCATTTACAAATGTTCATCATTTACAGAGAACAATACTTTCACATTGTTGATGTTCATGAACATCAACAATGTGAAAGTATTGTTCTCTGTAAATCTTTTTTGTTGTTGTCAGAAGGGCTAACTGTAGTTCAGTTTGACAGGACAACTAAATTTTGCAAGTTCTCTAACCTTGAATTTGTCCTTGCTTGCACTAGGACATCCTTTTCTAATGTGCATCTGTATTGTGTGATCAGGATGGCCGCTAGAAACGGACACAGTTGAGCCCTTTCTGCCCTAGGCAAGCTAGCGAGGAAGAAGCAAGTTTGCTGTCTTGCTTGCTCTTTACAGGTTTCCTGGGGTTATGAAGCCCATTATGTATTCATGACACAGGTATAAACATGTTCTTCCAGACACACCTATGAAAAATGCATGTCTTTTCTAAAGATGTGTCACCTCAGATGCATATTGGCAGCCATCTGAGTATGTCATGTCATATATTGGTCACAGGCTTTGGATTTTTTTAAAACTTAGGTCACAGTATAGCTCTGCTGAAGCAAAAGCAGTGAAAAATCTTGGGTCAGCGAAAAGTGATGTGGAAGTTCGGATGGAAGTTTTTGCCTATCCTGAGGTTGGTCCTTTCTCCAGATAGCAATGATCTAACCTAGTTGAAAGCAGTAGTTTGCGGATGACCAAATGTTGACAGCTGTCACACCGCCTTCAAAAGAATAATTGCAATCTCCGCATTTCTTAAATTGATGCAAATACTGTATAGTTACGTAAAGCGCTTTAACAGCTGAGATATGCTTTATGGATTTTAATTTGCTGACATTACAAAGTCCGTATACTTAATGATAATTTTTGCCCATGTTTAAAACTTCATCGCAAAGGTTGATGTAATGAGTACTGCAGAAAATGAAGCTTACCATAAATAGACTTTGATCTGAAGTCTGCAAGTGTTATAATAAAGTAAATACGCTCTAAAAATTTGACCTTTGTGTTAGGAAGATCTGCTCACTTAAATTCAAATTTAAGCAAAAGAGTGGCCCATGGAAATTTGAGTCTTTGTGGCAAGCTCGTGCTGTTTTATCCAATCCTCTTTCAGTCAGGCAAGCTGAGATGCTCTGCAAGTCTGTAAAAAGAAAGTATAAAAGTTTCTGCATGGCAATATTTAAACAGCTTAGGGAAATCAGTCCAAAAACTGAAAGAAAAATGGAAATAAAATTTTTTTTTATTTCTGAAAAAACTAATCAGAAATTCTAATTTCTTCAGTGTAGAGAGGCAAAGGAGAAAGCTGTTCAAATAGGTGAAGGTTGTGCCCTCATAAGGAGGGGACTGTGTTTTTATTTTGAGTAATTTAAGCTCTTTCTGTCTTTGGAGGTAAAGACTCTAGAGGGAAAGCATCTCTTCTATAGTTTTAACAATTAAAAAGAGATCTGGTCATCTCTTACCTTTTCTGTCCCTTATTACATATGCCTTGAAAATTCACTTTAGATATTAACAGTACTTAAAAATCCATTTGCTGTCCATAATGATTTCATTGAGGAACACTGAAAACTTTCATCATAACGGAGTTCTAGCTAGTTACTAGATACATAAGATCTTATTTCTTCCAAATGGGGACTGTTTAACCTGCAGCCTGACTGTTTTTGTTAAAGATCTCAAACCTTCTTGGAGGAAGAAAGTATGTTACTTTGAGTATCCCAGCTGAATCAGGCAGTGGCTTTGCACCTTGTCTAGACAAGTTCCTGAGACGAGTGTTCCCTTCTGCAAACTCCCAACCTTATTTCTTAAGCTTTGCCCTTCACAGAAACCAGCCAGCACTGAGGGAGGTCTAAACTGTAGTCTTGAAGTCTACCACAGCATCATACAAAGATTTTCAAATATTGTTACAGCTTTGCCAAGCTGGCAATTGAAAACTGGGAAGAGCACTCTGGGTTTGTGCTGCATCTATTTAGGCCATTCTTGTCCTCAAGTATGGATCCTAAAAAGTGAATATGATGCCTTCCTGACATCTTCTCCTCCTCTCCATCTTGAAACTTGTATGCAGCCACCCCAAAACTTGACTGAACATTCAGTATCACCTGGGGGAGAAACCTAAAGCAGATGGCTGAGAGAGCGGTGAATGTCTGGAGCTAGGGAATGGGTCAGGAGCTTTCTAAGGCATAACAGCCACCAGTGGGATAAAAGTTCCCTTTTTTTTTTTTTTTTTTTTTCCATCTTCTTTCTTCTTTTCTTTTTTTTAATGGGGAAGTGTGAATTGCCAACCAAACACTATGTTGCTAACAACTTTGAGTTTCAAGGAGGCCTTTTGGTGAGGATTTGCTAACAGATGCGTCTGAAGCCTTAATTGATAGGTATTTTCTGACTGTGTGTAGCACTGCTTACTGTATTTGTTTTTCTTAAATACTTGTTTTCATAGATTTCCAGGAGCAGAAGCCTCATGTATGTAGCCATTTTAGCAAGTTAAAGTAGATGTTAGTAGGTAGTGTGATCTGTGTAAGCGCCTGTCCAAGTCAGGGCACTTGGAAAAGTTCTAGTGTAGTAGTAAAACAGAAGGATTAAAGAGTCTCCACTGTTCATTATTTCCTCTGTAATTTTTCCCTTGTAAAACACATCTTTTTGCAGCAATCTCAAGTCATTAGGAATTCTGGGATACAGACTTAAAACAGGCAACTTAAAAAGATGATCTGGGAAACTAGGCTCTATATCTAGTTACCTGCTGGGTTGTCTGCAAAGATACTTGTTGGTCCTGCGTGATTTCTTGATACCACCGTCATGCAAAATAGGATTCCGTAGCTGATTTTTCCATGCTGTCATTTGGAAGAGAACCACAGAAATGGATATTCAAGTCAGGCCTGAATCTTAGCATGTAGATGTGATTGTATATGGTGGCATCTTGCACGATATTCATGCCCTGCCTGTTACAGTTGGAAACCTTTACTTTTTCAAAAAGATTGGAATGCAACTTGAAATTTAATTATTTGCTTTTTAAAAGGATTGTTCTTGCAATTGAACTGATACTTCAGGGGTACATTTTTAACATAGTTGAATTCCTCATTTAAAAAAAAATATATATATTACATCAATATCATAAAGTATCTCTTAACCACTCCAGATGAAAATCTTCCCTAAGTATAGTGTGCTTATTCATCGCCCCTTAAATTCCTCTCTACCTCAGACTTGAACTATCGGCCACTGTTTTGTTCCCCGAATAAAAGGAAATTGGTCAATGGGAGTTGAAATTAGTAGTTCAGATGAATAGGAGCTACCCATGCGCACCTGAGGGCGGAATGTGAACCATTTACGTTTAATTAAATGTAGTGTTCTGAGCACAAAACAGATGTAATCTCTACTTAGTCCAGTATAGGAAAGAGCAAATCTAGTTAAGCAACAGAATAGCAGTAGGATGGGAGATCGGAGGGACCAGATATATTGTTAAGATGTCATTGGATGTGGGAGCTACATCAACCCTGGAAATAAATTGCATGGATGACTTAAATGCTGAGTTGGAGACCCTGGTGCCGGTGAATCTTTAATAAAACAATGCTATGGAAAAGAATGGCTCCATTTAGGAAGCATCAGGCAAAGACTGGATGTGTTTGTATTAATCCAATTTTGAATAAGTGTATAGAGCTCTGTTTTATGTTACTGTTGTGTTAAAAGCTTAGTATCTCCCATTTGTATCTATTTTAACTTGTGGAGAAACTTTCTTGTAAATCCTTGGTTGTATAGATGATTTATATAAGCATGATTTATGTTCTGTTTGTCTAAAGGCAGAAATATCTTGGTTTCTTCCCTCTTAAAATTTTCATGTGATTTTTTGTTTAACTCAGATAATGCAGTTTTTTTCAGATTGTTCAAGGCAGATTTCTTTTTTCCTCCACAATAAAATCCAGTTTCTTCATAATCTGTATCTTTGTATCTTCAGAACATAACCTGTGGGAATATTTATTCGTACTGATTTCAGAGGATTTGGAAACTAATTTGCAGCCTTAATACCATAGATAAATAATTCTCCTAGGTGTTTTCTAAGAAAACTTCATGGCATCTTATTAGGCAGATAATAAAAGACCTATTTTTATTGGTTATATTTTGGCATAAAATAAACTCTTTTATGTTGCTAATAAGCCATACTCTGTAGTTTTAAATTAGTTTCTTGCTCCTATTTGCTACTGCAAATCTAGAAAGCTTTTTTTTGTTTTATTTTTGTTTTATTCAAGAAGCATGAGGTAGTAGCAATATCAATGTACTTGTGCTAGTTTTGTTTTGTTTACTAGCTTCAGTGAACTTATGCTATTTCAAGGCTGACAAGATTGCTCTAAATCTTAAGTTTTCTCACTGAGGGGAACACTTTATTTTAAACCCCACAGAGAAAAATTTCTTGCTTGGATTATACCACTATGAATTAAAGAGTTGTGTTAAAATGTTCCTTTGCAAAGATTTTGATATTGTTAGTGTGCGGTAATATGCAAGATCTGAGGGACAGAGAAGCTGTGCTAAGATGGCAAAATATAAATACCTTATTGGTCTTGCACAGGATTTTTAGATGGTAGATGACACCTTAAAAAAAAAAAAAAAAAAAAAAAAAAGGAAGGGGGAAAAGCCTCCCTCAAAATTTTTTTTTTTTTTTTTTTTTTTTTTTTTACTGTCCTCTGCCCATCCACTGCAAGTTGATCCTTTTGCTATAATGCCTTTAGTGCACTTGCATGAAGACGTTCAGTCAGGCAGTAAGGGCTGTAGAGATGGCCTATCGGGATAATTTTGAGGACAGAGTTTTGTGGAAATCTTGTATTTCTTTTCCAGTCCTTTAAAGTGATCAGCTGTATAACCTCACTTGGCTCTATGGTTAAATTTTGTCCTTTTCTCCAGAACAAATGCTTTAGCAGCAGCACCAAAGCTAGTTGTACATTCAAAGTCCAAGTGATGGACCCCATATAAGCCTATGAAATCTCTGCAACAGTCTTTTTTTTTTCCTTTTTGTTCTGATGGCTAACACCTAGTGTAAAATTCATGTTTGTATTTTTTTTATTTCTAAATTCAGGGGTTATGCGTGCACATGC
The DNA here is from genome assembly GCA_013398735.1 of Nothocercus julius. Lineage (NCBI taxonomy): Eukaryota > Metazoa > Chordata > Aves > Tinamiformes > Tinamidae > Nothocercus > Nothocercus julius. The sequence continues at coordinate 607,669 of VZSV01000214.1, read as the reverse complement.
CTACCACTGATTGACTAACTCCCTGCTGTAAATTCTGCCCTTGTTAAGATGCAGTGAAAGCTATTGAAAATTCACTTCACTAATTGTAAAGGAAAACTGGCCTCTCTTTCCCCACCTCATGAAAATAATGTGAAACATGATCTTTTGGGGAATCATCATCTTTTCGTATAAAAACATAAACGTATGTAGATATATTTGACCTTGGGGAATATCAGCAAGGATTACCACCAGTGAGGATGACTAAGTCATTACCTTTTCTTTTGTTTGTTTGTTTTTTGTTTTTTAACAGTAGAATCTATGATTGGACGAGGAGCATCATTTTGTTAGTCAAGCATAATCCTCCTTAGAAATTTATACTTCTCCAATACTGTATTTTGAAATTGCTTCAGTATTTCTATTTATGTCAGTTTTGTAAGCCTTTGTAAATGAAAAATATGGTATCATCAGGCAATTTAGTGTTATTTTAATGAGCAGTAATGCCAATAGCATATGCAGTTGATAGCGCTTTACCACTATCAGCACAATATAAAATAATATAGAATGTGCAGGTAGGGCAGTGCTTCAAGAAAGGCAGGTAGTTTTGAAGTTGATGATTGATTCCCAAATAATTGCAAAATAATTCCCAAAGTCCCTTCCCCCACAAATAAAAAGAAGATTTTTGTCTAGACTTTCATGGAATATAGTGATTAAAGCTTGCACTGAAAGCAATTAACGCTCTGCATCTGCAGTAGCGTTGGATTTTCATGGTTTATTAATCTCACAGTATGCTGAAGTTTAAACAGTTTTCATATGATACTGTCCTTCACAGGGTTCTTAATAGAGAAAAGTTACAAGGTTTGGTGTTGAAAAGGAAAAGAATATTAAGAAAGTTGAAGGTTTCTGTGGTTATTGCTATTTTTAACAGCCTTTTCAGTTATCCAGGGCCCACAGTCTGGCAATACTTTCATCTTGATGGTTTAGGGGAAGACACAAGGCAGATTTCATTAGCCCTACCTTAAGAGTGGGGGATATCTGCAGAAAATATATAAAAAATATATATATCCTGCTTGTTGGAAAGTGTTTTTTTCCAGCTAAGAATACTGTGCTAAGGTCCTGATACTT
>VZSV01000214.1:552231-606528 GCA_013398735.1 Nothocercus julius | reverse complement strand
TTTGGAATATGATTAGTGACTTGCTAGCAAAAAAAGTTATCTCAAGGAGATGCTATTTTGTGCATATGTACAATTATGTGTACAGAAGATGTTTAATACTCTCTAACTCCTCATGTTGGTCTAATGTACTGCCTTCCTATAATTGTGAGTACAATCAAAGGCTGAGGTCATGTTGCATCTTGAGAGGAAAAAAGCTGAAAGCTGTGTTTTGTCTTCTGGAGTGCTGCATAAAATATATTTTCTTTGCACTTAAAGAAAATAACTGGAAATTTCACTCCTATCATGTCTGTGAAGACTCTCTTCATTGTCTCCTTTGATAGAAAAGATTAGGAAAGGTTGTGGTCTTTTCTGATAAATTTAAACAGTTAAATTAAAAAATGGATATTGCCTCTCTTCTTACCTTTTCTCTACAGAAATACTTGTGAGGTGAATTCTTTTCATGGTCTGTAGCTATTTCTCAATGTGAAGGCTAGTACCTTCTGGAATGTCTTTCATCAAAGAAACCAGTGTTATAAGTGAGTGACTCTCATTAAATCTGTTTGTAGTTGCACACAAGAAAGTTCTTATAATAGTCTGTCTGCATGTGGACAAGAGCTTAAAAAGAATCAAAATACGAAAGATTAGAAGAGGATAATGACTTATTCAAAAGATGAAAGATATTACCTAAAAGAAAAAAAAAAAGGAGAAAAGCTTGAAATGGTTTTGTACTTCCCCCAAGTTAAGTGGGAGAACTTTGAAGACGGCAGTAATATTCCATTGTGTTTCATCTTTTTCATAATAGCAGATTTTGAAACTTGAAGTGAGTGTATTACCTAATAATGTTTTTAAGACTATATAAGAAGCTGTACTAGAAAGTGCAATATAAATATAATATAAATAAGATCATCTTCTACTCTTTTTTTGCTGTAATGACTAAAGATACTGGCTTGTTAGACCTCATATCACTTCAAATGAATGCTTAGGTGATGAATCTCTAAAGGAAATGGAAACCAATATTGGTGTTTTATTGGACACTTTAACAACTTAGTTGCAAAGTGAAATCAGAGGGAGTGGCGGCCATGGTGCTGGGTTTAGAACAAAGTGTAAAATCATGATTCTGATCATTTGTGGTCATTAAAGGTCTCCCGTGTAGTTTCAAAGTGATAGCTTCTTTCAGGTGGACTTTGCCAATGTTTTTGCAAAGGGAATTTCTGGACAGTTGCTTTGTATTTTAAGGAATTTTTTTGCCATACAATTTTTTCTTCGTTTATAAGTGTGTCATGAACAGCAATGATGTAATTATGGCTTTGTAACACAGCCCTGTACTTGCTGGTTACCTACTAAGATGTGGGCTTTTCCTTGGGAGAGAGCTTGGACCTTGGCTTTGCCCCATGTGCTGTTGGGCCAGGATGCTAAGGAACTTTGTTATACCTAGTATCATCTTTTCTGTCCTAAGCTGCTTTTATTCATGTTGCTAGCAACTGAAGGCAGTAGCACTTTTGGAAAAACTCAGCTTTACTTGGAAGGCATTTAGTGAAACAGCAATTAAACAAAAAAAAAAAAAAAAAATTCTTATACCTAACAGCATTGTTCAGTGAAACTTTTCAGCTTTTGTTTCTGTTGCTTGGGCCTTTCACCTATGCCTTAAGCAAAAATAATTACAGATGCTCGGAAATGAGTTGCACAGAAAAGCCATTATTGGCTCACTCGGGTGTTCTGAGGCCAGGTTTTGGATGCTGTTTGAGGTGCTGACATGAGCACTTTTCATGAGCTGCTGCAGCTGTTGAGCATTTACTGCCCCAAAGCTAATGCTCTGGGATGGGCAGATTATTTATATTTCATTAACATTAATTAGCCCACAATACCTATCAATACTATGTCTTACTAATGACAGATGAGTTGAGAGAACATAAGGACCATCGAATTTTTTAGAATGTATTGTTTAAAAACTGTCTTGCTGTCTTCCTCCTTGCCTCCCTGCTAATAATCTGACATTATAATAGTTTTTCTCTATGTTGATCAGTGTCTGGAGAGTGAAGCTTGAGGAAGGAATTAAGGCTGCCCGTAGTCCCGGAAGGCACAGGTTGCTGTGGGCGCACACCAACGTTCTCGTTGGGGATTTTTTTTGAAAGATTCTTTTTAACAACATTTTGTTTCCATAACAAATAATTATGTGAACCCTTTTGCTTCCTGTGGTGTGATATTAAAAATATTAAGATTGACTACAGCATGCAACTCAGCAATACAAAAATTTTTAGCAGTGTTTACTGAAAACCTTGTTTACCACAAGTAGAAACAAGTTATAGTTCTGCAAAAAGCCCATGAGTTTGCTGGGAGCATTTTCATTGCATTCAGTATGCAATAAAATGGAGCATATTTTCTCGTGAGTCTCAGGAATTTAGTGAATTTGCAGGAAATGTAAAGAGAAGTGACAAGAAGAGAAAAAACAGAGTATTCTTAACATCTATTCTCTTTTGGCTATTTCTTTGTCATTTGCTACCAGAGGCAAGTCTAGCTTAAATGTGCCATGTACCTTTGAATTAGAAAAGGGGTCATTAGGGCTGTTGGTGGCCACGCTCCTGTTTTCCCACAGTAACTCACATTCATATTGATGCCATCTGTAACCAGGGCCAACAAATGTTGTAGCCTGAGGGACCAGATCTTCAGACTCCGTCTGGGAGATGGACTTGGTTCCATTGCTGACTGTGGTATCCAGCATGATGAAAACCTGTTGCTTAAAAATATTGGAAGTGTAGTCTGGGTGGCCACTTCATGGGGCCCATGAGAACTTGGCCCTCTCCACAGAAAGAGGGTCACGTGTTAAAATGACACCAAAGGAAGGAGTTTTGTGGGAACTTGGCACCCGAAGAAGCTGAGAGATGCTGGACGGGCCAAGCACTGCTAGTCAGGGCTGGATGCAGCCTGCCCTGCTGCCTACTGAGAGCTGCCAGCCGCTTCATTTAATGTTGTACTTTCAGGGCTGGAATTGGTCACCTGGGAAGCCAGTAGTGAAAATATCCCCATAAACCCAGCGCTTGCTTCACTGCCGTCTGTAATGCATCACCTCGTGGTTGTACGCAGGGTTTGAACTCATATTTGACAGGGTTCATAGTTGAAATGAAACACTGCGAGAAAAGCTGCTTGGTAAACCTGCTTTGCACAGAAAAATCTGCAAAGGAAGGTAAGCTTGGAAAATGGTTTTCTGCCATTTCTGAATGCAGATGCGGAAACTGGATGATAACTGATTTTTCTTGTATGATGGGTGAGGTGCACTTTATTCAATATATAACACTGTGGGAACAACAGGGACTTAAAAATAAGCTACTACAAAATAGTCATTGTGACAGCCTCTGGAACGGCACAAGGCATCACTGGTATCTGTCACTGAACAAATGAGCAGCTTGAATTATCTTCATTACCAAGGATGAAGTGAACCTCAGAAACCTGCAGTTTGGGAGGGTAAATATATTCAAGCTGAAAATTCCAATTTTTGTTCTATTTGTTGCAAAAAGAAAAGTAACATTTATGGGTGAAAATTACTGTTTTCAGGCCTCACAAAGGGGAGGAAATGTAGATTAAAATATTCTGGATCTTTTTTTTTTTTTTCTTCTAAAGGATTTGCTGTATTTCTTTCTTTGTAAGGTGTTCTCTGAGTTATTCTTCTACCTACTGAAATATCATTATGTGAACTGATGACTGCATACCCTTGGGGATATTGCCACATAAAAATTCTGTTTTTGTGAAATTAATCTCTATAAAATTGGGTAGTAAACATAAGCAGAAAAACTCTTGAAGAAAATGTGTTGACTTTAGCAATTACATATGTTCTTTCAATGCTGCTAAAGGATGATGGCAGCTTGAAGGTATTCCTTAAGTGTAATATGACTTCTTTTGAAAATTCTTGACTAACATCCAACATAAATTTACATTCATTTATAGTAACCACAGTTTGAAGCCTCTTCTTTTTGTGCTTGCAGTTGACAATTCACAGTGTAATTTAGGTGTCTCATATTTTCCTTAAAAAGTAGTATTTGGGCAATGAAAAAATTATCAGCTTTTGCTCTAGCACTTATTGGCCATCAGTGGCTGCTTGGGAGATGGTAGACCAGTGAGGAAGTTTACATTTCATACATTTGGATTTTACCCAGTCAATGCAATTTCTACCCCCCAAATTTTTATGTTAATTGTCCCATTCACACATTATTCTAGTTAAACTAACATGATGGATGGGATTCCCTAGGTGTCTCTAACCAAATGTGTGTTTTCAGGGATTCAGAAAAATTAGTATTAACCTAATCAAGATGACATTCCAAGGGACAATAAGAAGGAATATTTCAGTTTTGAAAGTTTATTCTAATAAAATTAGAAGCAAATGAATTAGAAATAAAATGTCCAATTTTCTTATTTAACTTGAAAAAACTGAAACCAGCCTGATGAAACGTTATTTCCAAACTATTATTGTGTTAAGTTTTAGTAGGTAGAAAGAATATAATCTAATTATTTATATCAAAGCTTAACAAGAGAATATCATGTGTCATAATAAATTGGTGTTGGTGTTTGAATGTGAGCTAAAAAATGGAAGGAAATGCTTTGGAAACAACTACATAAAATTATACAACTCTTTTTAAAAGTAAAGCACACTTTTTTTGTCTTTTTTTTATCACCATATTAAATCTCCTTTCTGACAGCTAATAGGAAATTACAGTGATTTAGGGAGTGAATCTTTATCAGCAGTTGACAGGCAGAAAAAAATGATAAGGCCATACAAACAGTTATTTATAATAGCATTTAGCTGGAAAGTGGCACTCGCTCAGTGTTTGATTTAGGTAATTTTTCAAGGCAGTAGAAATACCTTCTGCAGTCCATCAGGCTCTTTTTATGAGCCTGTTACTGAAGCGTGAAAGTGTGTCTGCTCACTGCGGAAAGAACAAGATAAATGCAAAACTGGATGCAGTTGCGTAGCAGATAATGCAATTATAGATTCTTGTCCTGCTTACAAATGATAATTCCTTTTTAAAGTCAAATTGGTATTTAATGGTTCTGGCTTCTCCTCTCTTTCCCAAATGCAAGCAGTGGCCAGGCTCGGCCTGAGGGCTTTAGCCTGTTCCAGGAAAGGGGAGCTTGCTGTGGCCATGCTCAGGATTCGTCCAGGGAGGGGAGTGCTGGAAGTTGCTTCCCTGTCTCTCCCGTCTGTTTCTGTTTTGCTGCTCTGCCATTCTGCTGGAGGAATTCCTCCTCGTGTCACGATGTGCTTTGAATGCCCTCTTGGTGCCCCGTGTTTTTAGGAAACATCGTTAAAATGGATTGAAAAATCTCCAACTGCCCTGCGCTGTGTTGCCTTGCTCTCTGGCCAGGGTGGCAATCAGTAAAGCCAAAATGTTGTGAGGGTACCTTTTCTTTTGCCCATGCTTCTGCCAAATACAGAGACTGGATTTGCCCAAGTGAGTTTTAAACAGTAAACCATTTTATGCTTGAATTTTACAGTTTGGAAAGGCAGGGGCTGAGTTGTCAGAAGGTAGACTGGACATGCTGTGGTGCTTGTAGAGCAATTCCACGTTCTCGCTTGCTTGGTCTCAGTTTGCAAGTGACGTTACAAAGCTCTCATTTTGCATTGCTCCCTGCTCACATTGTTCAGCAAAACTGCTTCAAAAATCAATGAAGCACCAGGACCTTATTGAAAACTCAGCCTCTGCGGCAGGGTTGTATGCTCCGAAGAAGTGGGGCAAATTGCATCTGTGTCAGAAAACAAGTGCAGCATGTAAGGATTTGGCGCGCTGTAATTAAGATCTTAAATGGATAAGTCTATTTTGTAATAGGGACCTGAAGAGTTATGATGCATGGGAGTGTTTTCTTCTGATTGCCTGTAATTTCAGAGAATGGGGATGAGGAATTTTGTCATCTGTTCCACTTGTACATGCTTTGTATCAGTAGAAGTCTTGGACAGGACAATGAGCTGAATTTGGATTTTCCAAGGTTCAGTTAAATGTCTTAATCACAATTCTGTCTCTCTGTCTTTTCTGGTGTGTCATCAGAAAAGAGTGACACTTCAGTATTACCTCTAGAGTATTGTTTGAATATTCAGAGACGTTGCCGTTAAGAAGATACATGACATGGAGATGAGCTATGCAGGGATTACAAACACTTAAAAAAAAAAAAAAAAAAAAAAAAAAAGTTACTTGTCCCATTCACGTATTACTCCAAACAGTTTAAGTAACACATTTTTGTTTTATAGGATCTCACCTGTCTTTATAGGTGACAAATGAGACACAAAACAGATCGGGGTGTTTTGCTATGTAATATCTACTAATTGCAGTGAAAGTTAGCTGATTCCCCAAGTAGGTGTTAGTGGCTTAGAAATTGTTCTGGAGCTTGATCAGCCTCACAGGGAAACATTTCTTTCATTGTAGCCAGTTCTGGTTTATTCCTGCTACGTCTTCTCTTCCCCTGGCACCTCTGTCAAGAGCTTGACTTCTGTCACCTCAGAAGCCTCCTTGTAGGTCCTGAGGGCTGCTCTGAGGTGTCCCCAGAACTGTCCATCTCCAGGCTGGTCCCTCTGGCCCTCCTTGCAGAACTTTTGCTGAGCCCCTGACCAGCTTGGGATCCCTTGTGGCACTTGGTTCAGTTTATCATCCGTCTTGTTCCAGAGGGGTTAAACATGGATGTGCTTTTCCCCATAGCGTCTGAGTGCTGAACAGAGAGCAATAACCATTTCACTTGACCTGCTGGCTCTGCCTTTGTCGATATAGCCCTTAGACTGTCAGCCTTCATGCCGGCTTCAGACGTATCCACTGTCACTGTCCACCCTGCAAAACTCCGTGTGACTGAGATGTGCTGAGAGATGCTTCTGCCTAAAGGCAGGGTAGAAGTTTTCACTTCCATATGTTGGTAAATGAATTTCTTTCCCTCTCCCTTTATGAGGCCTTAACTCAAGGTTATTGTGCCTTACAAGAAGGTAATAGCATCCTAAAAAACAACCATTACTGGTGCATGAAGGATGTAAAAGAATATTATTTTTGACCTTTGCCTCTGCATGCAGATCTCAAGCAAAGCTGGTCAGCCTTGCTGGGGGTTGCTTTTATTTGTTTGTTCAAGTCTTCTCTGTGGGATAAGTGCAGTTGCTGCTTTTACAGTGCCTTCCCTGGCAAGGACCAGTTAATCATAAGGTACTTTAGGTTCAGAGTTACTTTTTTTTTTTTTTTTTTTTTTTAAGGTCATTAGACATTTAATAGAGATTTTGGTGCTTCAAGGAGGAAATGATATCTAGCTTCCTAGCTGAGCATCCTCGTTACATTGCCTTATGCTTAGCTGCTCAGGTGAAATAAATATTTTTCTGCCTTGTCTGGGTTAGCTCTACAGAAGCACAGGAAGCATCTAGTTAGGCAAGTTCTGTGTGTTCACACATCCATTTCAGTACCAGCTTAAAGTGGTCTACTGTCAAGTTGCCGACACCTGTAAAATGGCATAGCTTTTAATGATTTTGTTTAATTTTTTTCTGAGGTGGCTGCATTTTAGAGTGTCTCTATGTAACTAATGATTCGTGGAGGTGTAGGTCCTGCACATTGTGCATCGCCTGCTTGAATAATTAGACAGAGACAACGGAGGTAGGCTATGAAATGGAAATTCTCGAGCGGAAACCCTAATCTGCCACAATAATTTTAAGAAAAGTATTATCATTACGACCTATATATCTTGAACAGGCTGTGCTCTTCTGCACAACCACAATATCAGAAAGTTTTAGCCCAGTGAAACAGAGGTGCTGTTCTAGTATGCTGGATTCTATCTCCCATGGAAATGGACATTTTGTAAATTAAAAGAACCCAGAGATTTAATATGGGGAAAGCATTTCTTGTGAAATGCCTGGGTTTTCAGGTGAGTTTAGAAAAGGTTTATGAACTAGGAGATGAGGTTGGAAAATGCTAAATATATTGACACTTCCACAGGCAAATGCTTAAGTATCTACCGAAGTAACGAGAGAAAAATGCACACAGTCTGTTTCCCAGCCCTTGGTAGATGGCCACGTTGGGAGTGCAATTTTTTAAGAGTGTGTGTGTGTTCTCTGTCTCTGTCTCTCTGTCTCTCTCTCTCCAGTCTGAAAATTTTCCGCCATGTTCTGTCTCACATTTTGGCCTTGGCAGCCATGGTAGAGAAAGTAAAGTAATTGGTCTGATAGAGAAAAATTGTCTTATCTGGACCATACCATAGGTATGCCTAATTTATGCTTGATGGCTGTGCGGAGGCTTCCCTGCACGTGGTGCAGAGCTCTGTGTTGCGGGCTGTGTTCCTGTCTCTGTCACCACCAGTGATTTGAAGTTGCAGCTGTAGGTTTTTTTTTTTTTCCCCTTCCTATGGTTATGTTGAAAAGCAGATGCTTTCCTGCTTTCCTGGGGGGGGGGGAGGGGATCCTCTCCTGCTGTGCCCTGTCTCTGTGTGGAGATGGCCCCTTGGCACCTACATATGCATGATCCTCCTGTACATGCCAGGGTTCCTGTGGGAATGAAACCTAAGAGCTTGGAGCAGGGCAAGGCTGGCTGCAGATCAGCCCTGCTGGTCCGAGGGTCTCTGCAGAGCCTCCGCAACTTGGAGAGGACCTGCCTGGTCATTGGATAGGATGTATGTAGTATGTCAGCTGTTGCGTGCAGTTGACCCATTTTTATGATTTATTCTCTCTGTCTTTGGAGGTGAAGCATATCACTGTGGGCAGTCCCAAGGTTTGCAGTAAAGTCCTTCATTTAGCAGCTCTGAAGATCTGTTTTAGGGCAAATAGATGAAGCCAGAAAAAAGGAGAGAGATCTCACCTTAACTTGAATATATGAATTGTGTTCACAAGAGTCTCGTGGCCCCTGGAAAAGCAGGTTGCATTTTGTGCTGTAGACTTTCTGGCAAAACTTGAGTAACCAATAAAACCTCTAACAGTTTCTTAGGAACAAGAATTTATGGAGTTAGTGTATTATGTTGTAACAGCCTTTAACAGTACTTGGCATTAACTGAAATGGATTTTTTAAACAAATAGTGTTCCAAGCTGACTGGCTGAAGAGGCTATTTTGGTGAATAATTACTTGACGTAGCAAGGACTGTTCATGATAGGCTATTTGTAAGGTAATGTTAGTGGAAATGATGTTTAATTTGTAGTTCTCTTCATTATTCTCAGTCTGGCTTCAGAGGTACATGATACACAGGTATCGAGTGAGAAACTTTTACGTTATATTACCTGGCTCTTGAATGCGAAACAGCATTTTCTGTCAAAGAGAATTGCCTGCTTGTGAAACCTCTTTCAAAAGTTCTCATGTAAAAATGCTGTAATTTTCCAAAATACTTTGGAAATCACATATTAAAATTAAATGCTAAAATATCGTGTTGTTAGATGCAATGTTTGCAGAAATTCGTAGAAACACATGGAAGTGTACAGCATAGGCCTATCCCAGATGCCAGCTAAGTTAGAAACATGAGTGTGTCTAGTTGAGAGGCACAATAATACTCAGCTGTTCGTCTGTCCCTGAGAAAGGGAGCTTACAAAAGCCTGAATCCAATTGACTCTCCTGCTTCGTTACTTCTGGAAGCACAAGTAGACATCAGTCGCAGCCTTCAGAGCTTCAAATGTTTGTCTGCTCAGTCTCCTGTTGGTGGAACTGCAACCTTTAAAAAAGCCAGTGGTGGGAGAACAGGGTTGTACATGTGCCACCACTTCTTAGCCTATCAAGGAGCCAGAATAACTTTTCAGTTTTGAGCTGGGACCCATCATCTTTGAGCCCCAAAATATTTTCCAAGGGTGTCATGAGTCACAGGAGACTTAGCTGACAGTTTTTCTCAGCTGCTTGTCTCACTCTGCTCTTGCACAGAGTGTGTTTACAGGGGCAATGCTCAGGAGATGCGGTGCCTGTCCCTGGGCCCTGTGTCACTGTGAAGCTTTTATTTGCTTCTGAGAGTAGAATCGTGCAGCACCAAACGCAGGACGTGCTGGAAGGCTTATGAAATCATCCTGTCTCGAGTCAGGTCCTGAGACAGTGACTGCAGGGAGCCATGGGCACAGTGCTGACAGGCATTTGTAAGGTGCTTTGCTGAATGTTTTGGGTGACGATTTCTGGTGAGAGCAAGTTGGTGGTCTCTGAAGGAGCTCTGCAAAATGGAAAAGGGGCCTCAACCAGCTTGTGCATCTGCTCATATTTTAGCTACGTCACTTACCTGAGGCTGTGGCAATCTGTTCTGTAAACTACATCATCTTTGTCGTTGCCATCATCATCTCTATCCAAAAGGGTCACTTCTTACAATATTGTGTGTTACAGTGCTTGAGCATTACAGAATTATCCTTTGTGCCAGGAATATTGCCCCAGTGATAAAGGGCAGGCTGCAAGAAAGAGCCAGATGCAATGCAGGAGTTCCTGGGTAGTCTTCTCAGTGAATGCTGCTGTTATCTATTGGAACTGAAAATAAGAAGGGAAAATACAAGTTCATAAAAAGCACAATCAGTAATATAGCTGTTTTGGTGTTTTTATTTTTTTTCTTTTGTATATGATGATTGCATTGAAGATTGACTGTCAGACCATGTTAGGCTCTCTGAAATGTTCTATATAGATGAAAACAAGTGTTCACCCAACATAGGACAAGTGAGAAGCGCGCTTGCATCAGTCACTCCTACAGCCCTCGCTCCTGCTCTCACCCCGTTTCTCCCCCACCCTCTGCTTCTCTCCCTGTCACTTAGAGCCGTTGCCTCAGTAAGATTTCGGAAGCTATCAAAGAAGGAAACTTGAAATGCTTCAGGATATCCAGGTGTACTGAGATTCTATAAATGAAACAGGGACTTATGGGCAGGACAATCCCATAGCTCCTCAATGCCTCTTCTGTGAGACAAGTTCATGTCTTCCCTATGATTCTACTCAGGTGTGGATGGGCAACACAGCTTTTGTACAGGTTGCTGGTATATTCATGCACTGTTCTCTCTTTACCTGAGAGATTTGCATGTTTCCTACAAACATTAGCCTTAACAGTGTTGTGATGAACTGTTTCTGTCACTTTGGACAGAAACTAAGTACTAAAATGTGGCTCCAGCAAACAAATCAGTTGGGCCAGGGGAGAGATACGACCTTAATGGAGAGTCAGGGAGAGCAGGGAAGATATCTGCTCCTTGGCACAATTGGATCCTGTACAAATTTTATACTACTTAATTTCCAGAATGGTTTTGTTGTCTGCCTGTGGGATTATCATGTCTGACAAAGATGGTTTTAGCAATACCTAAGAAGACAATAAACTTCACCAGAGGCAGGAAAATAACCTTCTATCTGTCAGCACAAATTTAACAAGGAGCTTCCAAGTGCTTCTTCTCTAGCATGTTATTGCCTCACACTCGTTTAAATCTAATCTTTCATTTTTCATAGTCGTGTTTGTGTAATGTTTCATTTCTACCTGGGAGACTGTAATGGGCTCCAGCTTATCATCCTACACTGGTAGAGAATACAAATGTTGGTCTTATATCTCTACAGGTCACCGGTGCTAATATAATGCTGAATTGCTGTGCTGACTCTTGCCTATCACAAGTTTTGTGTAAAGAATAGGTGTGGAAAATCCAGTCACTGATGAAAATAAACATTTCAAGTCCTTAGAGGTGGTATTTTTTAATTAGATTGAAAAAAAGAGCTTGAGACTTGTATAGTAAATTAGTTTTGTCACCTTGTATCACCAGTCGTGCAGTGTTAAAGCCTATATTGGCAATGTTTGAGGACCTTCACACTGAAGGAGTTTGTTCACTGAGTGTGAAAATAAATGTTTTGTGTTGTGTTAGCAGGGTTTAAATTCCTGCTTTTTTCACCTCAAGACTGCGGAGCATGGCATGGTGAGGTTCATATTTAAAAATATATATTTTTTCCAATATGCAATTAAAGCTTTTACTGGTAGTTTTGGAACTGAAAATATGGTATGCTCAAAGTAGTTGCTCTGCAAGGTCTAAGGCATCCTGTTGTCCTCGCATTGTTTCTGATACTCGTATAGAAGAGGTTGGAGTCTGGGTGTTCTGTAACAGGTGCTTAGAATTTTGAGCCCTAAGACAGCTCAAGGGAGTTGATAACTTTGGGCATGAGTTAGACGTCAGTCTCAAAATGCAGAAATTTGATTACTGGATTTGAGACTTTTTCTTTCCCTACATCTCTTGAAGATTCATTTGAGTGTGCTACATGCAAAGTGTTATTATTGCTTTAGTTACTAGTAACTTGCTAATTTTGGTAGGAGTTATTGCAAAGGAACGAAGGTGTGAATCTGGCTCCAGGAGAGAGTCTGCCTCCTCAGATGAGAAGCAGCTTGCCTCCTCTTGTACCGTTAGACACGCCTGTGTGTCGCCGTTATGATAACCATGAAAGAAGTCCTTGCACGCCCCTGGGCTGCTAGTGTCTGAATCCCAAGAAATATTTTGGGATAATTCCAAGTTCATCGTTTGATTTTTCTGCTTTCCTGGTGACTTGCTGCGCTCCTGATGGAGCGAGGAGCCGTTTCTCCCGAGGAAAGTTTAGTAATCACGCTCACTCAGATCTTCAGGGCGCCAAAATGAGCATTGCCCTTCTCTCTCTATTGTCATTGTAAAAAGAAATGTAGATATTTAGATAATGTATGTAAGAGCCCAGGTATAATTATATTAAGTAGATATGAGGAGTGAGAGTCCTGTGCTATCAAGTCGACAAAGATGATAAGCTAGACAGCTGCTTTGATCTGTAAGAGACCTGTAGATAAAAATTGATGGAAAATCAAGGTGTGATGGTTTCAAAAACTCTATCAGAGTTCAAGTGAGCTTCTCCTTATCTTATTCGATGCCAAGGAGCTTTCCTAGCTACCACTATTTACTCCAAAACTGATCTTCTCTTTCAATATTGTGGAGCTTCTGAAGAATTGCACTAATTTTTCAATATTGCCATGTCTGTACATAGCAAATATTGATATTAGCAAACTAGCTTGAAACCTTTAGTTAACACTAGTGTAAAATCAAATACAAATGTTTATTTACAGCATTGAAATATACTGTACCATTTGTTAATATGAATATGTAAAAATGGAGTAATATGAAACTTAATTTACCTTTTAGCAGGTCGCTTTGTCCAAGTCTCCAGTGTTCTGTCTTTATTTCTTTGCCTTCCCTAGATGCTTTCCTGACCCAGCTCTTCAGGAAGGAGGTCCTCTCTGCTCTGAAATGCATGCTTGCTTTTATGGCTTCACATTTTCTTAGGGTTTTACAGGACCTCAGATGCATTTATGCTGCCACAGAGCGCATCCACTCTGACTTAGGGGATGCTTTCACAGCCCTAAGTTAAGAGCTGCCTTGTCTCACTGGAGATACAACTATCTGTTTTTATGTGATTGAGTATCATTTCCTGTAATTAACCTAGTCTATTAGCATCTCCTCAACTCAATAAAATGAAAATTTCCTCCTTCTCCTATTTCTAGATGACTCAATATTTACATTTCCTTCTAAAATCCCTGTGCTTCTTGAACATTATGTTTTATATTACCTGTGAAGTGAAAATTGTAGGCAACAAACATCTATTCTGGATTAATCTGTGAAAGCTATTTATAACCTTGCACAGAGATGAGACCTGGGGATAATCAACTGCTTTAGGATAATAGATTTGTGACTGACTCTAAGTCATATCATGTAGTGTTTTGATTACTGGAGCAAATCGTGTGGTTCTGAACGTAGCATTTTCTGCAGCAGTGAGAGCCCTCACCTTCTTGGGAAGGATTCAGCTTGCTGTGACAATGTGTCAGGAGGCAATTCTCTCTTTAAATTTGTCTTTTTAATTGTTTTTCTGTATTTTGTCTTAGTGTCTATTAATGCTTGGTGGTCTCAATTTCCTTCTATTAGCTTCTGTCCTTTCCCCAAACCAGAAATTGATCTTGGTCTGGCTTGTAGAGTATAAACCTCTCATAGGGTTAAAATGCAGGTGTTCACAGGCCTCATTTGCATGGGGATTTGACATGTTGGTTAAGTATAAACTGTAGTGTTTTGCTTGCAGAAGAAGCATATTGAATTTTTTTCACCTTGTACTTTAGCTTCTCAAAGGCCACAGCAATGATAAATGAACGTGCAGAATTTCACCTGTATGAAGAGGTAATTTTTACACAACCCCTTTCATGGGATTCCCAGCTTCCTTTTGCTGCATCTTTGTTGCTCGCGCTTCCCCTCCCTCTGATGCTGACCTGGGGCTCTCCCAAAACCTGGTCACTTTTGCAATGATCCGCTAGGAGATGCGGGCTGTGCTGGAAAGCGAATGCATTGTTCTAAAAACGTGTTGCATGAGGTATCCCTCTCCTGTATTCAACATGAAACCTTAATAGTTTTTACTCCCAAATATAACCTTTTAGGTGAATATGCTGATGTGGACGCTATGTAATTTTCTACCTAACCTCCATTCATAATTTTAAATTCTAGATTTAAAAGATGGTTGCCGATTTTCATGTTAAGCCACAAAGAGGGGAAGAAAAAAAAAAAAAAAAGCTATTAGCAATGATCATGAGGCGCCACTCTTTCTATCTTAAAATCCGTAAGTTTTCTAATGAGCAGAAGGAGTGCAGTTTTTGAGAGCTTGTTTACCTAACGGAGACTAATGCCTTGATGCTGCTCGGAGAGGAGTACAATGCACTGTCTGCCATTGCAGTCAACCACGGCACTTTCATATGCCTGTCAAGCAGCTGCTTTGAATGTGTATTATTGAACATATCTGTGGATGAGAATTCAGAAAGAACCCCAATCTGTAGCTCATGGGAAGATGACTTCAGTAATTGCCATCTCAGATGAAGAAAGTTTGCTGTAGACCTTTGTGTTCATTCCTTTTTGTTGTTGTTGTTTCCTTCTGATCCAACAATATTTTCATCCTTTTGCTTTCTCTAGCCTATTGAAAATAAGTAGCATAATCCAGGGAAATATAATAACTGTTAATGTAAGAGTTAGCACTCTTAACACAAAATAACACTTTAATAATACAGATGAATTGCTGCAGTAACACAATTCAAAAGTTTATGTGGTCACTCACCTGTAAATTTATTTATAAGAAAAGGTGTTCAGGAGAAAAATCAGAAGGCTTTTGTGCTTACTGGAATATGTTACCTTGCAAGCATAGAATTTTTCATGAAAATACTCCAAAGCTTGTACTTTTTCTTGTATATTTGTAGATGTCAGGTAGTGCAACAGGAAAATTTCTAATGCATTATTTTCCCTTTGTGGGCAAAGCTCACTGGTATTTGAAAAGTTATGCTTAGACTAGCTTAGGTTGGAGTGCTTCCAGTCTGAGACATGCCTGTTCTTTAAAATCATAGTCAAGTCAAAAACAACCCATAAGCACAGAATTTCTTTAACAAAGAGATTGCTTTTTAAGATGGTGCATTTAAAGAATTCACTTTGACTGTTACATTTAGCCAAAATGCTTTAATCAGTAAAAATGTATTTAGCAATTTAGCTTGTTATTTTACCTTAGATTTTCTAGAGTGATGCCTGTAATTCTGAGTCTCAGCACACTAAGTTTTCAGACTAAAAAGGTTTTGGATTGATTGATTGCGTAGCTTTGGCAAATTAGTTAATTTTATAGAAACCACAGTAATATTTAGAATAGCAAGGTTACTGCTTGTTTAAGCCAATAAGCGCACACAGTGAAAAGTAAGGATACCATAAGCAGGGGAAATAAAGCTGCAACAGAGGAGTAGTACACTGCAATGTTAGGATTTTTGGGTTAAAGGGAAGGTAACTTTGTTGTATGTAATAGGTTTATTCATGAAGCTTTAGAAAGAAATTATTTGCTTGTTGAATGTTTCTAAATGACCGAGCTGGAGAACTTTGAGGAAGCTTTGAAGAAGTCTGTATGGGAAATTATTTGCTAGTTTTTCTATTTCTTCCCAGTCTTGCCAGTCTTGCTATATTTCTATATTTGGTAGGAAAAATACATTTGATTAATTAGGAAATGGATTTTTTTTAGACTAATAAGAAGGTTGTAATTGCCAAGGGAAAACAATCATGCAAAGAAAGAGAGCTTAAAAGCACACTGAAAATACAGGATGAAAGCAGAAGAAAGTAGCAAAAATACTTGACAGTAGTGTTAGTGTTCTCTAGCGTTAACTTCTCAGTGCGGGATGGGTTGCTTTGGTGCTGCCCCGTGTTTGCGCTCTCCTGTCCAACAGTTACAAAGAGGCAAAATAGAGAGGAGAAAGAGGAGTGCATTTGAGAGATCAGGAATGTCTGAATTTAGAAGGAATTCCAACAGCCTTACTGTGAGGATAATTTACTAAAAGGGTACAAAGTAATACCTCCTAGAAATGACATGTTGGCGTGCGTGTGTACACACAATCATGTGTTTTTTTGCCCCACTCCTCCTCTTGTCTTGAGGCTGATACTGTTAAATTTATACTTAAAGAATCTTCAGTTTGCTAAAAAATATCAATATTTATCTTTGTCAAGTAGCAGGCCTAGGCAAATGCTGTTTGATAAGTAGCTATTTGTTATTTACGTGAAGGCCAGGGCTCCAATTAAATTACTTGGAAGTTTCTTTTCAGTGTTCATCCTTCTGCTATTAAATCATAGGAGAAAAAGAAGAATTGAGATGTAAGATGCATTGGGCTGCAACAGCATAAATTAATACATGAAGCCCTATTTCTTATTTGGCATATGGGTTTTATGGGGCACGAAGCTTCACAGGAAAATGCTGAACAACAAGATAATTCAAAGAAAAAGCAGCTCTGCGAAAACATAGGAGACTGAGTATGACTTAAACAGGACTCTAAAGGTTGAGGGGAAGTCAGTCATTCTCTTAGAATATTGAAGTAACTCACAGAAAAAAAAAGCAGAAAGTAGTAATACAGAAGTGAAACAGAAGCAAGAAAACCTATTATGACTGACTTGTAAAAGAGATGGGAAAAATATTTGAAAGTAATGGCATGGAGAATAGAGCTTATTCTGGCATACCATATTAAACACAGTGCTTTGCCTAAGCTAGAAATGATAAATCACCCACTGTTGATGAAATAATAGGAGACGTGCTTGAAATGACTAGAAAGAGCAGGGTATTTAAATAGGCAGTGTGTTGCTTGAAATGAGGAGAGTTCACTGCTGTAATGGTTTATGTAAATAAAGTAATATAGATGGTATTGGACTGTAGAAATGACTAAATCAGTCTAATAATTGTAAAAGGGTATTGATTTGATATAAAAAATATAACTTTGCAAAGTGCTTGTCCTTTATTTGCTATATGTAGTGGGTCTTGAAGAGAGATAGTTGGGTAAACTGAACTTCTATCACCAAAGGTCCAGTGAAACAGTAAAACTTAAAAAATGTATATTTAAAAAAATGATTTTACCCATTTTGATTTTTAGCAGAGTATATTAACAATGTGAGTATTCTGGTCATTATAGAATCAAACTACTTTCTAAATATTTTCAAGTGCAAAGATTGAGGAAATTTTCATTATATATTAATGATGTGAGAATGCCTTTTAAAAATGTGCTTTCTCTGACAAGTTGTTTTCACTTAAGAGCCATACTGAAAAGAATTCATATTGTACATGTTTACTATCCATGTGATACTGGGAAGTTCCAACCCTTTCCAAAAGGTTGGACTTGCATGTCCAAAATTGCAAATGAAATCTGTTACAAATTACTTAAGCATTTCCTATGGAAAATGTAGCCTTTTGTGGATGTCAGCAAGGGCTGTAAGCACTGCCTGTGTTGAGATGCGGTCAAACGGGTACTTCTAGGAATAAAATTGTACGGAGGAAGAACTATTTTCTTGTCGGTCTCTGATTAAAATTTCAATAGCATGGCACCCTTACTGTTAAAATTTCTGTAGAAATCTTTTTTACAACTAAGAACTTTGTTTTATGAAATAAGACAGAGATTTCTTTGTTTGAGTGAATCAACGCACATTTAAATAATTTTGAAACAAGATGGTTGGATAGTACCAAACAGGTTCAGAGGTAGGCTCTGTTTCTGTGTCGTGTTATTCATATTCTCTGTTTCAGCTTAACGGAATAGAAAAAAATTCTTCAATAGATTAAGCCATTTCAAAGATGATGTTTTTGTGTGCATGCACAAGATTGCTGAATATTTATGGGTTGTTTTATTATCCGTTATGATCTCAAAATCTGTCAGAGTTTCATTCCTGACCAGACACCTGACTTCCAACTTTCTTTTTTTTTTTTTCTTTTTTTCTTTTTCTTTTTTTCTTCCCGTTCACTGAACTTTGTTTTATTTGGTTAGTGATTGTGCCTATAAAAAACCCTCTGATGCTGAATTTCTGTAATTTGGTAAAAGTAACCGAAAGACACGAGCACAAATCATTTGCAACTATACATTCTGATCAGATAGTAAAGATGCTAAATATTTAATAGATTCTACCAAACAGTTGAGAACAGCAGGTCATCATTTCTTCATTAAAATAAGCCCAAGAATTAATTGAGTTACTTATTTATTGAGAATATCTTAGTTTTATGTGTGTTTAACATCAGTGGAATTGCCACTTTATTCAAAGTGTGTCAGATAATTTCCTTCATGTAATGAAGCCTTTTATGGAACAGATGAGTGTTTATTTCAACAATCATGAAGCTTAGACTGTATCTGGAGTAAAATTTACACTGAGATGGGCTTAAGAATGCATAATAGCATAATTAACACACTCCACTAATGATGAAGGGGCTGTCAGAGGTTACAAAATGCTAATATCACCATCAAGGGTCAAAATTTCCAAGTCTTTCTCAAGCACTTCTGAGGAAAAAGTCCTACTTAGAGAAGTAGCTTATTCTTTTAAGTTTTAGAAGCGCTCAGCTCTTACTGAGATTTAAGATAAACATCTAATTGTCCTAAATAATGGAATATAGAATCTTTAATTACTTAAGGCACCTTCTAAAGTTTGCCCCTAATTTCTTTCAGCCTATGCCATGCAAATCTTGGGAGATCACATGGGTCAGCTCCTAAATTTTGTGAAAAAGATGAAGAGCCAGCAGTGTTGTTGAGTTTTACTCTAGTGATTCTGGTATAACCTCTCTGAACTCCTTGCTGCTCCCATTTTTCTCCATTTCATGGGGGAAGACCATCTTTTACCTTTGGATCTCTTCTTTTAGATACGCTACTAGAAAAAAAATGTCAGAGAGACTGGGGGATTGCATGGAGGGAAAATGCCAATGGGCAGAGGTCTTGCACCTTTTGGGGCCTTGTTTTGGAGTGCTGTGACTGGAAGAACTCGGCGTTCAGAAAGCCCTTGCCTACACTCAGTTACTCTCTTCTGCATGCAGCTTGAAGAAGGTTGAGGATTTGTCAGCATAGCCTCACTCTGTCCTCTATCAGTGATTGATTTACCAAATACATGTCTGTCAATTTTCTGTAGTTTTCCAAATGCCGCTGCTCATTAGAACTTTTTGACCATGATGAACAATGCCTTGGAAGTATAGGATGCAGCAAGAACTGTTTAGCTATTTAGGTTAGATAACTGCTGAATTTCAAAAGAAGTATATTTTTGGTACTCTATGGTCAGTGTTTTCAGCTTAGGGGAAATAAGGGGATTCAGCTCCAAGTGAATGACAGGAGAAGCTGGATGCAGAATCCTGGAAAACGCTGGAGAATCCTGGAGCTGGTGAATTGTATTTTGCTGCTCAGTTATGATTACTCAATTATGAGTAGCAGCAGAACTGCCAGAGTCTTTTAACTTACTCTATCCTGTTTGTCCTCTTCAAATTTTTTCTTTGATTATTACCGAATGACTGCTTTAATGTCTCACTGCTATTCTGAATTATTTACTATGAAGATAAGGGTCTAAAAGGGTGTATTTTAAAATATAATGGAACAGGAGTTTAGCTGTTACCAGAGAATGCTCTCCTAAGTAGTCCTTGTTTTTCTTGGTGCGATATGATTACATGAACAATTTTAAAAAAATATTAAATATGCAAGCAAATATTTGTATGAAAATATCCATATGCATATGAAAACCATGGGTGGCTCTTTTCCTTTGGGAAAAGGAATAGGTAGTGAAGTGAAGATGTGATCATCTATTTGAGTAACTCCCATTCTCTCCAGTCTCAACCAAAATTTCTGTTGTTACCCCTCTGTGTTATACATCTGTGTTATTTACCTGTACAGTTTCCTGTACATTTTTATGTATTGAGCCATGTATGCCTAAAAATACAACAATACTATCATCTATACTGCTACATAGGTATAAAGAGTATCATTACACTGTTTGTTGCCTGTCACCTTTTAAAGTGTTGTCCTGCCAGCAGACATTGATTTTTTTGTGAATCATTTTGACCTTATGGAGAGTAGTAATTTGGGAAATGGCAGGACACCAATCAAAAGGTGTTACAGAGTGGTTCAGTTCACAGCCAGTAATCATTTTTACCAGTAAAACATATTTACTGTGTACTGGAAGGGCTTGCCTACTGAACACAGAGTAGGCCTGCTACATCAAGTTTAGATCAGGCTTGAGCTAGCTCCTGCAGCCAGAATGAAAATGGTTGTTTTGCTTTTAAAAGGACTTAGACTCTAAAAATGCTGATGAAAATCTGAGAGCATATGAGGGAACAGTATAATAAGCAAGGTTGTCACTTCATTAGATAACATGAATTTGAATTGTGACGATGTTTGCTTAGACATCCCCACCATTTCCGGCAATGCAGAATACGGTGCTCAGCTGTCAATAGTCCAGGAAAAAGAAACCTCAACCATAGCTTGAGTGTGTTGCTGCATTTTTAGTGAGCTACAATGTGTTGTAATATGAGTTTTCATGGTTTCTTTTCTGTTCCATTTTGTTTAATTATTTACTAAAATCTCTGTATTGTAACTAGAATGATAATTAAAGGCAAATTCTAGATATTTTCTTTCTTCAAAATCTTCAGCAAGTAAATCCTGTAAGAGGAATCTGCATCGAGGAGTTGTAACGACATGCACAGCACTCCTCTGTGCCTGACATCAACGGTTACCAGAACTTCTCCGTTCTCTTACTGTTTCCATGAGGCAAAGAGTGCAGATTGAGGAGTAAATAAAGAAATAAGATCATTCAAATCATTCTTAGGTTCATTATTTATAAACGACTAGAATGATAAACAATAGAAAGCAATGGAGATGGATAAAATCAGGATATTACTTCGTTTATTGAGTGTTAGTAGTAGTATTTCTTATACCTGATAGTATTTATTTGAGGAAGACATATGACTTTCTTTTGGAGAACAGGAACTCAGCATCTGAAGGTATCAAGAGTCCGAAGAAGAAAAGAGGGAGAAATATCTGGTAATTCATACAGAAGGGAGATGGAATGTTTTTGTGATGGAATTAGCAAATGCTAAAGTGTTTCTGAATGCAGGAAACAACTCTCCTGCCAGCACAGTATCTTCTGAGTACCTTTGAAAATTTCTTTTGGAACTTGACAACTCATTTGGTAGTTTTCAGCTTTAGGGTTCAAAAAGCTTGGCATATAAAATTCAGCTTAGAATGGAAAAGCTAGAGCAGCTCTTCTAACAGATGCTCCCAGCCACTTCCCAGAAAATTTCCACAGTATAGCCAATGGGGTTCTAACACAGTGTTCTCAGTGCTCTCAGATTATTTTGTAGTCTCCATCACCTAGGCATTTGGCACGAGGGGAAATTATGAAGGATGGAACAAAGTTGATACAAATGAACAAATACACAAGCATATAAATTGCGGACTAGAAGTGCTGATAGAGCAGATGCATTATGAACCTGCTTGTGCAACAGGAAAATAGGCTGTTTTCTTGAAGAGAATGTTGAGCTCCATTGATTTTCATAGATATTTTTCCCTTTCTAAAGTGATGGGAAAGTCTTTGGGGAAAACACTGTGCAAGCCTTTGAATTGGTAAAAATTGTACAGGGACAAAAACTGCTTAGCTGGTTAATCACGTGGAGCATGGTAGCTATTAGCGGATGCAGCAGGCAAAGGTTGTGACCCTCATTTCCAAAGTAACTTTCTCATTGTCTCTCAACAGGCCAGTTATTTTTTCTATATTCATCTTTTTTATGGACTTTAGGGAAAATGATATCACCTGTTTGTGCATGTATAAATGAAAAATGCTTATTCAGTAAGATGTTTAGGTTTCTCTTAACCTTACTAGTTGATTTTCTGAGTCCTCAATTGTTGATATAATGAGAACACAACATTTATATAAATAGTGATATTTCAAGTATCACATAAAATCTCTCATTTGAATTCCTGAATTTGAAGATTGACTTTTTGAGTTTTTCTTGTGCTGCTGGAGAACAAATACAATGTCTCTACTATTGCTGTCACTCACAAATGATTTATAATTCTTGCAGTCTGTTTGAGGACAGCTTTTGTTGTCCATGAAGCGTAACAAGTCATACACAGAATTCCCAAGCAGAGAAGAGGACCCAGCTGTTCTGGGATCAAGTGAACGTGCAAGGTTAAGATGGGGCAACTCCTGTTTAAGGAGTTAGCAACAGAAGAGACATCTGTACTGTGTTCTGGTGGTACCTGTAAAGCACTCGGCTCTAAGTGTATTTACTCAGTTGTGTTTTGGAGCCCAGGTTCTGCTCTATATTACCCTATTTTTAACCTGACTAGATAAAAATCTGGCATATGTACACATAACCAGCATGCAAGTATTTCAGTGTACACTTGTGTACAGGAATTTCTCATGAGGCTATTTGTGTATTTTCCGTAGGGATGCTGTGAATTCATACTACGCAGCTTCAAAAACAAGATGCTTTTTCAGCCTAGGACTAACAGAACAAATTGGGTTGCTGGCTGGCATTACAAGGGAGAGGAGATGAATTGCCATCTCTTCAGGCTTTGAACTGTGAAGTCTGTAGTATGGTATTTGCATAATATTTGATTAATAACTCAGTAAAAACATTACACGCTCCATTGCAAATCTGCCACTAATGTTTTTGCAGGTTTAAAGAATGTGTGTTAGCTCCTCTTACGTTGGAGTGCATTTGAAAGACTCCTTTCAAAGAGCCACTGAGGAAATTTTAAGGAGCAGTTTCAATTTTTCCTCACCAATAACTTAGCAAAAGGTGAATCCCAGGTGTAGTGTGGTGAACTGTATCCAGTACATCAAAGACCTGTAAGTGGAAAACCGCCTTGTCAGTCCTGTCTCTGGCTTCGAGAACATGAAGCTGACGTCCAAGGACAGCTTCTAGACTTGACTCAATATGCTGAGGTGGTTTTAGTCCCTTCTGTTGAAGCCTTTAAAAAGGTCAGATAATCTGGTGAGCATTTAACCCTTTAAAAAAAAAAGTTCCCTGCAGTTTAGGAGCAGACGCATGAGGAGGAGTCTAAACTCTTTGATTAAAATTCCCGCTGATGGAGAAAGATTTTGAATCCAGGAGTTTTAAAAGTTTTTTGTAAGTTATTTTTATGTTCCCAAGCAGACAGGCTTAGTACCTCATAGATATTTACTCATAGAATATTTACTATAAATGCTTTTATAATGGTTTCAAGTTTTTCCTTCGTTAGCAGGCGTTTCACTGAAAAGGCCGTTCAATGTTTTCCAAATAGAAGGGAGCAATTTTGTGCAGTTTAGGATCGCCATCTGTACTCTTTTGCTGCCTCACGTAAATTATTGGTTGTTTAATTTAGCTTTTTTTGTCAAGTCATTTATTTCCACATATGGAGGTAGCTGCTTTATCAGGAGATAATAGAAAGCTATTAACTTGTTTCACCTTACATGGCCACTACCACATGCTGCTGTTTCTTATAATAACCTCAGCTCTAGCAAGGTGGCCCTTGGTGGCACCTTCCAGGGATGCTGGTTATTACATTGCAACTGTGAAGTGAATGTGGACTGCTGTTGTGTTGCCCTACTAATCTAATATGGTGATTGGGGTGATGTTTGTGCAATGCTTTCTTACGTTTCTCACCTGATGAAATTCAGTTAATTATTAAAATAGAAGAGGATAGCTTTCTTTTTAATTTTTACTTGTGTATTTGTGAGAGACTTGCTGTATACTTAGCATCATTCTTTTTCTTAGTTAATTCCTGAGTAAATTAAATCTAGCGTCTGCTGGGATACTCCAAAAATAGGAAGGAGGGATAGCGGTGAAAATAGCAAACCTACAGATACATACTTGTATTGAAAAGTGTTTGTTTTTTTGTCATGATACTGCAACTATTTTGAACTAAATGGCCAAATTCTGAGGTAAGGCAAATCAGTCTGCTCTAAATTAATGGAGTTTATCTAGAAAAAAACATGTAAAGATATTACCATGCTTAAGATGCTCTTCCATGTTCATGAAAGGATACATTAGTGACTGCTAAAATACCTAGAAGTTGCTGGAAGGTGAAAAGTTGAGAGAAAAAAAAAAAAACACATTGTAAGATAAGATACTGTAAGATAAGATACTGTAGTGTAGATATAGCTTCCTAATAATTATGGTGGATCACAAGTAATATATGCTCACACTGTTTTGCATCTTTACCTGTCTTTTCATGAGCCTGGAGAAGATCACTGTGTGGCTTAGCTTTTATTTCACTGAGATGCCCATATTTCATAGCATGAAATAGTGCCTGAGGTGTTCTCTCTTACGCTGTGCTGAAGTACTTCAATAAAATTAAGATCGTATCTGTCCAAGATGAGGAGAAATGCTTTTATGGATCAGTGTAATCCATTCACTAGTTTATGAACCTAAAGTCCTAAGGTCTTCAGAGAGTGCCACAAATATTTATGATGCCCTTGTGTACTTGATCTCTGGATCTCTAAATTAGTTGAAAGAAGAGTAAAAATTCATATAGTTGGACATGCTCCCCCTTGGCTACATGCATGGAGAGGCTTAGGAGCATAACTCATTCCTCTTGAGGTCAGTCATAATTTATGTTATTTTACCTCCACACTTGCTTTCTTTGGAAGCAGAATATGAAGAATTTTTGCACTGAAAGAAAAATGTTTCTCTCTGCATTAAACTTTGTTCAGTCTGAGAGAGCTATTGAAATCAATGATGATGTGAACAGCTCCAGCTGAAATCAGCAGAAAGCTGAGAAGATGACCCCAGCATTGTCCAGTGAGCTTTAGAGGTCTTTGGTGATGATGTTACTGAGTTGCTGTTCTGTGGAGTTCTGTGTGCCACAATTAAATGATTCTTTTAAAGTAAAGGTGCTAAGAAAAAGTGAATCACAAATGTTTATGGCCAATTTTTGTTCTTGTGGCATCATGTTGAAATGTCATTACAAACAAGAAAAAAATACCCAGTTTCTAGAGGAACGTTGGTACAGTTGTACTGCATGACTGATTTCCCACTGGTGCCTGGGTACATCTGAAAGACCTGCTTATGACTTAGAGGCCTGACTGGATTTGAGACCCTTCTGCATTTGCATTTGTTGGGATTTGAACTGGATCCTGCTCTTGGAAAAAAATCACAGAGCTTTTGGCTAAGTAACCATCTAATGATATCATTATTCTGAATTTTTTTACTGTTCCTTGGGCCATAATATTCCAGATTTATTGATGGCCCATACAATTTGCAAAAGCCACCTGTTTGACAGATTTCACCGGACTGAAAATGTACTTTGAATTATTATGATATGATATAAAGTGAGTTGTATGGTGGCAAAATTGCTAATGAACTCATTATTCTGATTCTGCTGAGTGTATGGTAATTGTTGTTTGAAGGTAGTGAGTACTCCAGGCAGCTTCTTATTATTATTTAAAGACGAGTAAAAATGAAGTCAATTATATTTTATGCAGTAATATGCCTAATGTTTAATTTCCCTTTGGTATAGTTGCATTGCTGGTACAGGGGGCTTATTTTACAACTGCTAAATAAGGAGATACAGAAATGTGCGGAAGCACATTTGGGTGCATTTGAGTGTCCTGCTCCTAGAGATTAATGCTGGACAAGGAGGGAAGAGCAACAGAGTCCAGCCTTCCCTCGAGCCCTCAGGGTGCCTCCTCATCCCTCCATTGGGATATCTGCTTTTGAATGCTGTACGCCGTTTTGCTCAAGGATACAATGCTCTGAAAGCTTTTGAGACTTTTATTTACAGTAATAGTATTTTCTTCTGTCAAACATTTTTCCCTAATAGTCTTAGATGTATGACCATTCCTGAGAGTATGAGCACTTCTAAGCAGCTCGGATAAGATTAGTTCAAGTATGAATGACAGGTAGCGAGTGAACACGCAGTGTCTTTTCTAGTGTAAATTGATTTCAGTGGGACATCATTGATGTATGCAGGATGTAGCGCTAGATCTTAAAGGTCTTAAGTGAATTTTTTTGTCAGAGGCAGTAACTCCGAATGGGACTGTTCAAGCAATCAGGTGCCATCAAAGCAAATTATGAGTGAATAGAAGATGTGGTTTAATGTTTGTAATAAACAGGGACAGAGGTGGCAGCGGTCTCTATGGCAGTAAAGGTGTGGGAATTTCTTTTCTCTCTTTGTGATGTGTCAGATGAAAGTGATTCATGAAACACGAACCAGACACCTTCCCAATGAGCATTTACATGGAATGAACATTCATGATCATAACAGCAGTGGAGACAGAGCTAAAAGTACCAAAAGAAGTGGTGGTTTTGCGCCTGTCTCTCCTTATAACACGGCAAGACTTCAACTTCATTAAGTTGTACTGGAAGGCAGGTTTGTTTAAATGTGTAGATAAACTTACATATGTTATTTTTTTAATGCAAGCCACTGGGACAAGTTTTTGTGAGGAGATAAGAAATATCCAGGAAGAAGTATCTAGGAAGTCAGGAAAGCCTGATTTTAAATCGCCAAAAAATAGCTCATGCTGGTTTAAACACATGAAAATCCTATCAGTGCATTTCCAGAAGACCATCAGAAGGAATCTTTGTAAATGCCTCAAGTATTTTAAGTGCTTGTGCTGTTGATATCTTGCATGGATTAAAGGGCACAATGGGGTTGAAAAACAGCTTGCTGGCAGTAGTTCTATCCCTAATCTTAATTTGCTTAGTTCATTCTTTTATTCTCTTCTTTTGAGATGTCTAGCATGAATAAAGCAAATGGATGTGAGCTGGTAGTAATGCTGCTAAGAGTAAATGAAGTGAGTCAGGAAAGCAAAATAAGACTGGCATACTATACCAGCCAAGTAGGATTTCGTTTCTTGGTCTCTCATGGCCTCATTTTGATTTTATTTGAACTTCCACAATTTATATGTGATACATGAAAATAGATCCTAATCCTGAATTAGTCCAAGATGTTTTAATTTCAACTCTCTGATAATTGCTAGTAAGTAAAGGTTGGCAGTGCAGCCATTATAAGGAAAATAATCCAAATTTTCTTTGTCACTTACAAACTAAAGAGATGTCTCTGGCCCAAGTGGTCAATTTAGGAAAATGTTAACAGGTTATTTAGAAGACCCGGTTGTTGTCTTATCTCAAGTTTTGTGTTCCTGAAAAAAGAAGCTAGCTTATGTTATTACAGTTCACCTTCAGGGTACCTAGTAAATCTGGTGGCATTAGTAATGGGCTTTCTTAGTTCAAATTTAATTAAGAGCAGATTTTCTTGTTAAATTACTATTTTAATTTGTTGTTGTAAAAGCTGATTTCACTCTCAGGCAAAACTATGAGACACTTAGCTTCTCTTTTCCTTTTTGTTGCTTTAGTCCAGATTTTATTGTCTAGGTAGCTCTTTGAGGCAGCGTATACTGTACTGCATTCTCAGAAGTATTTTCTAACAAGCCTCCACTAGATTAGGAAAAATTATTTGGAAACAAAATGAATAATAATGCTTGCTCTGGTATTGATTTTGTTGTGCTGGTGTGATGTCTAGGGGCAAGGAAAGCTAGCAAAAGAAAATAGGAACTGTTGGAAATGCATGAGGATGCCAATAGTGTAATTATCTCTAATGAACAGGGAAGAATGAGTTGGTCTCTCTTTTTACCTCTACATATAAATTGTTTCGTGTTACTACTTACGATCATGCGACTGTGCCTAGTGCTTAATCTCCCTTTATGAAGAAGTTAGGCAGCCTGACATCAATGCTGTGAATTACTAATCAACTCTAAGAAATGCTCAACTCTTTAAGCTGCAGAAATAACTGCCTCTGTGATATGGTTATTCTCCCTGATACCAAAACCAGGTCTAATGAAAACAAGCCACCTATATTGTGAGTTTACTGCTTTCAACATGAATATTGTTGTTCCTGGTAGAATTTCCACTCATTTTCATATGTGTCTATGGTACCAGGCATGGTTTTCTTAGAAATTTCAGCTTTCTTCATAAATAGTAAATAAGGGCAATATAGGAAAGTGTCTTTCCTAACTGAGTATACCATGTAGCAGCATCTATTATACTACACTATAGGAATTGCTTTAAACATTGTTTATTGTATGGCACTTTGATGAAGAGGCACACTGGAACAGAAATGGTACATCTCACCAACCTCAGGGTCTTTTGGAGAAAAAAAGCATCAGTAGTTAGGAGATGGAATACTGCCACCTGGCATTTTTTTTTTTTTTTCCCCCTCCTGCTTTTCTTACTACCTTAAAAAAAAATTTTTATTCATAAACTCAAGTTATTGCTTCTTTTTATTACATTTCCTTAATCTTCATTTCTAAATCATATTTTTGCCTCTGTGCTTGGTGTTTTCAGCCTTTAATTCCCATTTATATGCTATTCAGGCATTTAAAGTTTTGATGTATATTACATTTGTCTTTATTTTTTATTGAAGAAATCATTTACCCACTGATAATTTAAATGAGCGGATTTTTCCTTGCAATTTTTTTTTTTTTTTTTTTTTTTTTTAATTGTTGTTGTTGTTGTTGTTGCAAAATGAATAGCTCTTAGACCAATTAAGACAGAAACAAATGTTGCAGAAAGGTTTGGGGGCTTTTGGGACACAGTTTCAAAGAAACTGTGACATGCTACGATTGTTATTTTAATCAAAATTTGCAGTCACATAGAGCAGTTTTTTCTTTAAAAGCTAAGCGTGTTGATAATAACTTATACTCCTGGTTTTTCTTTTTTTCTTTTTTCTTTTTTTTTAGTTAAGAAATGTCTGTATGATGGACATTCATATTATGTTTTCTACCCTGTCAGTACTTTGGACTTGGAGAGTAATGCGTGTCCTCTTCTGATTGACTCAAGGATGGGTGGAAGAGAGTGATTTGCAACTCTGCAAAGTTATCGTTTCTCACAGTTGCTCTGAATGGTTGTTTCCTAGGTTCTTTTAAAAAACAGTAATTTTACTAATAGCAAGTGAAAGTTGCTGTATAATTTTAGTATTGCTTTTTATGACCTTTTTAATTGATCCCACAGGGGTTGTAGTGCAGTAAATTCCCCACAGTAGGTTGCAGTGTTGCGGCCTGTGGTATCGGTTCTCCCTCATAATATATATTTGCTTAGGCTCGTTGACATCACTGTATTGTTTGCCCACATCAGAGAGAATTGCACGGAGCTTCGTATGAAGTGGCTGGAAGCGCTCGTTTGCTTACGTGCTCCCAAGGAGTCTACAACTTCCCTGAAGCTCCAGGCTCCAAAGCCATGGGGTACGTCTTGTGACTAGAGGCCAGAGGAAATCTAAAACTCCTTGGCCCACAAGCGTGGCCTGCCAGAGCTGAAAGACAGGATAGTTTGCCAGCGATCTAAGGGCATGACCCTCTTAAGCTGGAGGGGAGAAGGCGGCCCTCACTGGTAGATACTGCTCATACTTGGAGGAGTTCTCTCTGGTGGGTCTTGGTGGCTCACAGTGCCACCACTGCACAGGGAAGAGCCAACTGCTGATAGTAAGAGTAACACAAGCTCTTCCCTTGGACCTGCC
Organism: Nothocercus julius; assembly: GCA_013398735.1. Classification (NCBI taxonomy): domain Eukaryota; kingdom Metazoa; phylum Chordata; class Aves; order Tinamiformes; family Tinamidae; genus Nothocercus; species Nothocercus julius. Next base: position 576,861 of record VZSV01000214.1, on the reverse strand, counting down.
ACAAGCACTGGGGAGGCTTGCTGCTGCTTGGCTTAGTTTTGCTTCTAACCCGTTGGTATCTTCTCGGGAAGGGCAGGCAGATTTTGTGGAGGTTGAGAAGCGAGCGCTGAGGGGAGCGAGTAAATGGTCTCCATAAACCTGGAAGTTCTACACTACAACCACTCCTGTACTCTTTATGGCTGGCACCAAATGTGCAGTAAAGGGAAGTAAATCCAAGTTTTTGGACTAGAGAAAGCTGATGATTGTCCAAAAACTAGCAAAAGAGGGATTTTTATGATTCTCAAAAAAGGGGGGGATGGGCAAGAAATATGGACATTAAAAAACAGATCGCCATTTTGTGCAGAGAGATGTTAACACAATTATAGCCTTTTACTGTGCCAATAAAATGATACGCCATCATAAATTTATAACGGTGAAGCATTTGGCTTTATAATGTCATTTACATGAAGGTTTTTTAAACGACTGTGAAGCATGATTCAGGCATTTGGTTTAATTACTGTTGTTAGTGTAAGATTATGGGGACAAAAAAAAAAGGCTAAATTAGCTGGATATTAAGCTTGATTTTGTAGGGTTTTGGGGGTTGTGTTTGTACAGGACCAAGTCACAAGTAGGTTGTTAGGCAGTTTAGTTGAAATTTTCGTTATTTCTTGTTAAACAGATGAAGAACGTAAACTACTTCCATGATGCTCATTCTCATGTCACTTGGACGTGCAGTTTTGTCCTTGATACAATTCACTCTGTGTTCTGTCAGGGATGGATATCTGCTTAATTTCTTGTCATCTGGGTTGGCAAGTGCAATGTATGCACCAAGCTTTTTTCCCTTGTTCTTCCATGTTTAGCACAAGAAGAATAAGAACTCCTCGGTGCAATCACCACTGAAATCCCTTTCCTAAAACTGCAGCGCATTGCATACTCTACCTGTGTGGAATGGTTACGTATGAATTGCATTGTATATAATCCTTGCAATTGCACTTAGGCTACCGGAAGCCGTGCCTAGCTAGGCAAGGGTGGCTGCCCGGTTTTGCCAGGATGCCTGTTTTACAGAAAATAAGTACGTGTCTGTCATCCTAAGCCTTAGACTTTGATAAGCCACTTTACGTATGCAAAAATAAATAGCATCTCCAGGTCTTTTTGTGTAAACCCAGGCTCTTGTTTGGGCTAGAGGGATTTTGCAGGCAAGAGATTGCTCTGATAATCTGTAGTGGAAGAGTTTTCTGGCCTGCGTATTTTGTGCCTCTTAATTGACATGGGCCTCACTGAAAGATAATTTTAAGGTAATCTTCAGGTAAAGATAATCTCAAAATAATGCACTGTGCCATGTCAGTAATTATTGAGCTCAACCTCATAACTACAGAACCCAGTATAGCCAAAGCTTAATTACAGAGCAGACTCATGAAAATTCAGCCTTTGTCTTGTACTTACTGCACTCTCCTAGTCAGTGCTTGGCTTGCTAGGTAGAGAAGAGGCTTAAGCTGCGTAATGAGTGTCTTTCTACTACTGTCTTTTGTATGCAGAGCCCTGATAAAACATGCATATAGTGGAGTCGTTACATTGATTAGTTAAATATAGTGATGTGGTAGCCAGGTTGTGTACTAGAGACATGTGACAAAGAGTTTTTTTATTATTAAGTGTTTAGCATTGCATAAAACATTTCAGGCCTGTTGGCAGAGAAAATATGGGAAAGTATAGAGGAAATATGGAGTTCAGTTTTCTATGGTTTAGTTCTACTATATTGAAGGAAGATTTCTTAGTTATGTCTACTTGACTGTCCTAGATGATTCCTGAGATCTCCCCTTAAAAAAACTAAAGCTGAAGTTTCATCCTTCCACCACTTCATAGATCTCTGAGTTGTTTTCATGCTTTTGTAGGCATGACCGTTTTGAACACCACAGGCTGTGGCATCTACTCCTTAAGCCTTTACAGAGCTGGGGCAAGACACTTAAGCACTAACTCTCCCCAGTCAATCTGAGATATATAGGACCAAATATATTGCCAGTTTACAAGGCTACATATCAAAAATCTGAAGTGCTCTTGTGTTTTTGAGGTAATTCTTTTTAAGCAGTAGAGCTCTGGAGCTTTGAATTGTGAGGCGGAAGCACAGCAGGCCCGAGAAGCTGAGCGGTGTGCACGTTCTGGGAATCAGACCCAAGCCCCGTAACTGTTTGAAATGTCTTTTGGTTGATTTGCCTTTTTTTCTTCCAAGTCATGCAGGGAAGTGGCACAGGGTCTATCCAAACAGAAGTTGGTGCATTCTCAGGTGGTGCTAATAATAAATATTTGTTGGACTGTGAAAGTTCAGGGGAAGCCAAGGTGACATTTATAAAATGGTGCCAGATGTTCTAGGATTGTGGTTTCTTCTCTAAGCTGTTGTCTGGGAGCATGGGGGATGAATGACTTAGCCAAGGTTAGGACTGTTAATTGAGGTAATTAATAAGGATTTTAGCAATAACTATTTCCAGCACTTGTTTACGTAGAAAAAAAAAGGTCAGGTTTGTTCTATAAATCAGATGAGAAGATAACCACTGACACCTTCAGGCACTGAAAGACCAATACTAAAAGCCAGAAAGAAGGGGAAAACCTAGCTTTTCTCGTAAGATACAGATTTTTTTCTTTCATGTCAGTAGGGTTTTGCATAGCTGTCTAGCTAAACCTCTGTGAAATGACTACTGAATGAAGTCCATGCAATATTAGGCACGATTCTAAATGTGCCAAAATACATATGAAGTGTAAAAGAATTCATCTGGTGTGGACGGATAAGTAAAAACTGGTACAAGGGTAGATCCAGGCTGATTAGGTTTGTAACCATCAGGTTATAATCAGAGATTCTGTGTTTTAAGAGCCAACTTCATAATCTCTTGTAGCTGTTTTAAAGCAACCATGTGGAAATTGGTGAAATCCTTGCTATGCAGAACTGCAGAGATTCTTGGGTGAGTCGTAGGGGTTCCTTGTGTGACCCTAACTTTCAAATTGGCTCCCAGTGAAATGTTTGACTTTTGCAATGCCAAACACACACAAAACATTTTCCACTACTGCACAGTCCTGTGCAACACTGATGTCTTGAAGAAATTTTCATGAATGATTGTGTAACTACTTCCCATGTTTAATGAGAACTAGTGGCAACTTGGGAAATGTTTCCCTTTTGTGTTGACAGTGAAATTATGAGAGAAATGCAATGATAGCTGGGCATTAGAGGTGCTTAACCACTTGGCCTCCCAGATGATTTGGCTTTTTCTGTAACACTTGTCACCTATCTTTGTTACTTTATTCTGGTTCACGAACAAGTTGCTGTTATCCAACTTCAGCCGGGACTCCAGTTCATAGATTCCCTACTCACCGCAGTCATGCCACTGAACCTCCTTCTTGATGCAGTCTTCTCCCTCTTGTGTTTCTCCTGAGTAACATTACCCTTGAAGGGACTCAGCATTTAGTGGTGATAGTGAATTTTTTAGTGAGGAGAGCAGGAAATGTAAAAAAGAAATAGTAAATGTTAAAATGAAAATGTTGAGAAAGTAGCCAGCTACTTTATTATGTGAAGTAGCTTGAATGAAGAATGATCTCTTGATGTTCTTTAATTTTAGACTATTGGGCTGTATGTTTTGGGGTTTCCTGATCACAGTTGACAAGTCACAGAGTTACTAGAGAAGAAATAATAAGTTTTGATGCAATTAAAAAAGCAAATCAAAATAATTTGGTTGAACTATGGAGTAAATGCTCGGGCAAAATTTTCATTTGCAATTTTTCTTTTTGATTGTGTTTTGGGAAAAATAAGATAAGCAAATGGCAAGTCTGATTTTTTTTTCTCTGTAATCCATTTGCCCCATGCATTGTCCCCAACCAGTGTCCTCATTTTTTAATTACAGTTATGTTCTTTACGACAAGACTGGCAATTCAAAACTTTAAATTGAACATTGACAGAAAAAAAACAAAAAAAAAAAGGTGGAAGTAGCTATGTAAATTTTAAGTGTCATTATTCCATTAACAAGATAGATATAATCCACAGCGTTTAGATCCCTCTAAGACATTGGTAGGCAAAGCATTTTGTAACAGCATTATAGCCATAGCTTTAAAAAAGAAGAAAAAAAAAAAAAAAAGTACTGTTTTGCAGTAAACAGTACTGCAGTACAGTATGGCAGGATTTTCTTAATACCTTTCATAGGTTTTTGTTTCTGGTTTAGATTAGGTTTTCTATTTAAAGATAAACTGCTGATTTTTTGAGGGTGAAAATGCAAGGAGATGGAAGGAAGCATTTTAAATGTGATGCCTGTGATATCCTTATTCCCTGTGATATTCCACTGATATTCTTCCCCTGTGATGTCATTGATATTATTGATATATAAGCCAGAAAAGTAAGAAGGCTTGTTGAAGACAAAGGCAAGAAGCTACAAATCAGCTGAACATAGCAGTAAGTGTTGACGTTCGAGTTGACCTGTGTCCAACTAAAACGAGTGGTCCTTCTCTTTTCTCTGAACACAGCTCACTGGTGAACACTGATGCATGAAGCGTGACAGTCACAAATCAGTCTTAAACTGAAGTTCTTTTTTAATCCAGTTAGATAAATTAGCCTCTGATAAAAGTAATTATTTAAAATTAATGCAGACCTGTTCATCCAAATTGATCGCAAAACACTTCTTTCCCAAAGGACTCGTACGCAAAGCTTCCGTGTTCAACAGGCGCAGCAGTTGAAGGGAGAACTGTATTCTTTAGGCTTTAAAGCCAACATATATGGGGGAAAATGACCGCCGTGATGAATACGGTTGCCGTCTGGGAAAAGAAGCTCCTTATGTGGGATACGGATAAGAAAGATGTGGTAGAATGAAAGAGAGGGTGTCATGCTGGTTGGAGTAGGGTGCAGTGCTGAGAGGATTCCAGTTGTAACTGAGAAGCATTTCAGCAGTGGACAACATAAAGCTCTTGGTCTGAGAAGAACAACTGCCTGTGCAATGCAAGGTCATACAATTGTCGAGTATTGCAGATACAGTCTGGCCCAGGATAACATCAAGGAGATTTGATAGCAGGTTTGAAAGAAAGACCGATGGAAGACGCTTGGGTGGATGGATGTTTGTCTTGAAAGATATCAGATGGCAAAAGATAAAGGTTGGCCAAGCAAGGGACAGTGCTAAGTGTGATGAGGTAGAAATAGGCAAGGAAAGTGAAGGGAGAAGTTGTAAGGATATAGATGAAAGCCTGTGGACTGCAGAATTTACCTTGCTGTATTCTCACATTTAAATATCTTCATGTGTAGGAGGAATATTTCAAACATCTGCAGTATTAGTAAGTAATCTTTCTCTCTTTTCTTTCGGATATATTGTTGTACAGTCTGTCATTCTGTCTGTATTTGAGTAAATGTTCAATTTCTTACTTTTCTTACTCATTGTTACGAGTTTGAGCAAATTACCCTCCCTGATATGTAGTATAAATGGCTTCTTATTACTTTTATTCTTGGAGCATTGCGCATCATTTCACATCAGACCAGCTGCATGGAAATGTGGCAAAAAAATGGGTAAAAAAAAGAATTCTAATTTGATGGTTCATTTCCTGAAATTATGATGCCTCTCAGAGGTAATAATGATCACTGGCGTATGCATTGCTCTGTTCAGAAATAGGACAGGGGGCATCTGAAGACATGAGGGTTAATGTTCAACTCAGAGAGAAACGCAGCCATAACGCCCAAGTAGCCGTGCCGGCGTCCTTTCCTCAGGCAGCTATGTTAGCATTTGAAAATCTTGAACATGAAACACTTTATTGGTAACAATTTTGATATACATAAAGCTTTGTGAGAAGTTTACTTTTTGCATTATAAAATTTGATTTGAGCATATGTCCAAGGGCATGCATTATGTATATCTCAAGTGCCTTTATAAGGGCTATAATTTCAGAGAGGATGCGTATGTTCTCCCGCGGAGCACACAGGTTTCAGTCATTCGTTCCCTATGGGTACAGGAGATGGCTACATAGTGTACGGCGTAAATTCATGCTACCGGCAAGCAGTTTTTATGGGCAACGAAATGTCTTTCGAGTTTATTCAGTGAATTCTGTGATCAAGTACAATTTTAGCTTTGTCATTCCCTATAAAGCTGTCTCGAATTCTCCAGTACACAAAGCCATCCTGTGTGGCCGCTGGCTATTGCTCAGCGGGCTTTTTTTCCCATGTTTTTGTTTTCCTGTGTGCTGAATGAATAACTACTGAAACTGAGAAACACAGATACAGACTCTGTTCTTACCAGCCTGTTTCCTTGGCAATTGTTCTCAGCTTATGTTTGTCATCCATCTACTGATCTGGTCTTTTCTTTATGTGACATTTCTTACAACTTTAGGAAATTGCACACAGAAAAGCAGTGTTCAGGACAGAAAAATAACTCTTTTGCAAAGTAAAAACTAGAGAAATACTGGAATTAAGGTCACCTAAGCCATACTAGCTTGACTTTTTTTTTTACAATTTAGCATATATGTACTAGACTAAATTGATATATTTCAAGTGCCCTACTTAGATTCTATGGCGGGCAACCCTATAGAGAGCCAGAGCAGCAACCTGTTTCTTGAATGTTTTCATCTCCCATAAAAGAGAACCATGGTAGAAATGACCTTTCTCTCTTTCTTCCTTCTGACATGCATTTACAAAAATGTAAGTTTTTGTTAAGTAGGGTTTGACTGGACTGAAACACTTGGTTCTGTTTTCATATGCAAGGAGAGACTGTGAAAGTCAAATACTTAGAGCAGGTCAGCAAGTCCACCTGGAAATAGTATGAAGTCATACTTGTTTTCCATATGAGGTGAGGAATATTTGAGAAATAATGAATAAAAATTAGATGTTCATTTTTACAAATGTGGGGCACAGTTTTAAGGAGGCCTTGCTCCACTGCAGTGTGCATCCTGATGCCTCTGAGAGCAGCAGTGCGAGCTACTAGAGCAAAACTCAGGAAGGGGTTCCCTCCTTCTCCAGAGAACGTGCAGATAATGTTGTCCTGACACATTTTATGTTGACCCACTACCCAACATTGTCACAAGATTGCCTCGCCAGCTCCTCTGCACCCAGGACTGAGCTGGCAGTCAGTGTTCAGGAGAGCACGTTGGGCACATTTGCCCCGGTGAGTGACCCAAAGCCTGCTGTCTGCTGCACGTGGCTCTAATGGGAAGCTGGCCTTTATGCGATACGTGGTATTCACTTGAAAAGCTAGAATTAAGAAGGCTGAAACTCTGTTGCCGTTATTTATACAGCATTTGGGCTTTGGGAGGAAAACAGAAGCATCTGCATGGAAAAGACTTAGGGGAACTTTTCATACAGTGAAATTTTTCATCTTAGGGGTATAAAATGTGTTATATAAAAAGCATTAAGAAATCTTAATCCTGTTTATGCTTCAGAAGTTCCCTCTGGGGTTTAAATTTTTCTGACAAACTCTTTATGAAAACATTAACAGTTAAAAAAAGATTTTCACATTAAGTGAAAAATAAAATCATTAGATTTTATTCAGAATGAGATTGTGTTGTGTGGCTAATATCATGTATTGCTTTTATGTCATCTTCCCTACAAAAAAAGCAAGTGAGAATTTCATTTCTGGGAAGGAACACTGTGAACATACAGCCTTTCATTTATTTATTCAGCAGAAGAAAATATTTACAACAGCACAGTTAGGAATAGTAGCTGTTTAATAGAGCTTCAGGTATTACTGTTATATGTATTTACCTCATTCTGCCTTATATTGCTGTTGAATGAAGAGATCTGCTTGGCAACACTTTTCCATTTTGCCCATACGAGTATGTTGTGTAATTTCGTATTTGATCTCTTAGCTTCTGCTATATGGAAGGATTTTTAAGGGAAATATTTAATATATGGATCAATCTTTCTAGTTATGTTGAAGATTCTATAGCATGCTTAAAAGATTAGTGTGAAGGCTATAATCTACTCAAACGATAACAAAGGATAAGGAAGGGAGTACGCATGCCAAATGTTAAGTCAGTATTCTAGTTTTAAGGCTTTGTGTCTCAAATTGAGACCTTTGTAACACTTGTATATATGCTACTGTTTCTACTATGCAAGCTGCAAGTTATTGAGGCTTATCTGAGAAAGAGGGAGTCTGAGAGATTTTAATTAACTTCACCGGTGGGAGGGTAAGCTGACTATTCACTGTCTTAACAGGAGTGAGACCTAAGCATATACATATTGCTAAATTAATTAGCAGGAAGGGTGATAGTTTCGGGATCTGGTTCAAGGAGTCATTTTCAAACACTGCAGCTTAAATAAACTTGCAGCTAGATTGAAGTAAAACTCTGTCCCTTTACAAAGGTGGCTTCATGGTGCATCATGGTGCAAGGGAGTTGCATAAGAGAGACCTTAAAAAAACTTCCATGGGCAACTTGTTAAAGGTGCTAATTCCTAGTATAGTTAAAAAGCTGCATTTTTTAAAATACAATTTGCAGCTATGTTTTCAAGAGCTTTTTGCTTTTCTAAACTTATTTATTTTGTAAACTTCTTTAGTGTTTCAAGTGAGCTTGTGTAAACATAAGCACAGTGGTTTCACAAAAGCAAAAATTTGGATAAATCAGTGCTGTGGAATGTATAGAGTTCTTGCTTGTAATTCATTATTTTACTCTTAAGGGATGAAAATGCGTTTTAAAAAGCAGAAGAATTCATTCTTTTCGAGTTTGTTTTTCTTGCACCCAAATATTTGGTTCTTAACTGTAGAAGATAGTTTTCTTTACCCTTCAGTTCTCAGTGAGCTCCATGCAGCTAGTACAGTTTCATATTAGGCTAGTGACTGAATTAAAATTGGGGAGAAAAAAATCTAGTCCAGTTCTTTTTTTCCTTTCCTTTTTTTTTTTTTTTTTTTTTTTTTCTCCTCTGTTTGTTTGCTGGTACATGCACAAATCTAAACCTGGGAGCCCCTTTTAGTGCATTTGCTTCCTTGCCTCGTTGTAGCTTTTTGGTTTCAATTTCAAAGCCTGACCCCAAATGTCTTGTTCAAGCCACTCTAAGAAGCACTATAATCTGCCTGTGCTTTTCCATGTATACGCAGGTGACAGCGTTTCTGCCTTGCTTTCCTGTTCCTCATATTTAGCTTGTAAGCCATCACTCAGCACTTGCCTCCAGCTGTAGCCTGTGCTGTAGCTTCTCAGCTGGCTTCTTGGAAGTGCTATAAAAGGTGGAGTTCAGCCTAAAGTACTTGCAGATAGTCTGCCTTGCTCTTCCTGCCTACATGTGTGCCTGCAGTGCAGGACCTGGCTGTGCAGCTTGTACAGCAGGGCCATCACATTCTTTTTTATGCATTTTGTATGGTCATGGGTGATAGAGCAAGGCATGGACAGAAGTGTCTGTCGCGATCCCTCATGTCCTTGGGTTTCTCTGTATGGCGTGTGTTTACAGCTCCTTTCCTTCTTTGTTCTTCAGAGCTGTCATCCTCTATGTTACACACAGGCAAACTGCTTCTCCTCTAAATTGCTTTTCTATATTACTGATGTTTTTGTTTTCCCCATGAATGGGTCGTCACTTATTTATTTATTTTGGGTGCTTCAGTGAGAGTTTTTATTTCAGCCTTTATGGTCCATTTCCTTATGAGATGCCTCTCTTGATGTTTATTTGTCTTTACAGTCATTAGTTCTCTCAGGAAGCAGCTGGAAGCAGCAAGTTGGCCATGTGGGGTGGCTCCTTCCATTCTGGCAGTGGGTAGGATTTTCTAAGCATGGCAGTAACAGATCTTGTCATCATGAAAGAATATCCAAAACAGGAGAATTATTTCTTTTCTTTTTTTTTTTTTTTTTCCTCATATGGAGAGAGCAAAGGATCAACTTTACTGTTGTGTCCTGTGCTTCCAAGAAGGGCAGCCTATGGAGCAGGAAGAGAAGTCATATTTTAAAGCAACGTTTACATTGTGTTATGAGCATGTTGACTGTATTGCAGCAGTAAGTGCTAATGCGGTAGCCCCTGCTCATCACGTTTCTTCATTTACAGAGCTTTGTCTCTGTTGGAAACAAGTGCCATGGGGACAGTGTGCATAAATGCCAGAAAATGCTAGTAAGGCAAACTGCTCTTGGATGTCTTTGAAAGGGATCAAGGAAGCAAATGAAGAGGAAGGACTTTAGGCAGCATATATTAGCCTAGTGGCACAGCAATTGCTCGTTTTCATTCCTCTGCTGTTAAATGGAATGGGTTTGCAAGGGCAGTTTGGGGGTAGTCCTGAGGGCAAAGCCAAGTGATATCTTCATTTCTATACCCTCTGCTTGCAGATGGAAATGCTTAAGAGAAGGAAGTACTTTTGGATTTATATCCATTCTTTTCTTCTGCTGGTTTCTGCCTTCTCACAGCTCCTTACTTTGTTCAACTACCTAAGTTCAGTTTGAGCTTGTACGATAGAGAGGAATATTTGGTCACAAAACACTGAAAATGGTTTCATGAAATACAGTATGTTGAGATGATGTGAGGTAAAAAGCACACCATAATATTAGCGGGACTTGAAGATATTTTTCCCCTGAAAAGATACCTGCATGAGTAGTAGCCCTTGTCACATCAAGCAGATTCAGCATCTGTCACATGAAACTCCTTCTCTTGTGCATCTAAATTTGGATGAAAATTTCTGCAACCATGAAATGAGGAGGAATTAAAAGGGGAGGAAATAAAAAGACTTAAAAACAGTCTGCTTCCTCCTGCCCTGAGGCTGCTGTGCAGCCGCTATGTACTTCTGGGTCTGCAGTGCTCTGATGTTGACTTCAGTGCTGGCACATTTCTCTCTGCTCTCTGTGATAAGCATGCAAGTAAAACAAGTCAGAAAAATGTGCCCGAGCTGATGTGCTGCTACCACTGCAGATGGGATGGCCCCCACAATCCCTAACAGGAGATCTGCCTCCACTCTTCAGGTGTTTTAGTAGGAAAAGATTTCTCTTTCTTAAGAAGTCCCCTATTTGACCTTTGTTTTGTGACTTCAAAAGTTTTAAATTTATGGAAAGCTATCTGAAAAGGCAATTTTTCCACTTAGATACTGAAATTCTAAATCAAATGAAGAGATTCAGGAGGAAACAGAGTTGAAGTTACACAGGGAGAGTGATAAGCACTGCAGTGCCTCAGTAGAATATGAAATGGCTTTTGATCCACTTGTGACGTGGAACAGGAGTGAATCTGCACAGAGATAAAACTGCTAGAGCAGGGGTGAAGCCGTGTCCTTCGACCTGGGAAGACGATGTCCTTCAGCTGTAGTTCCGTGTGCTACTATTCCTCATTGTTTGCCTTGCTCTCTAGAAGCTCAAGATATATTTTATGTGTGATGATCGATATTTGGATGTATGACTGCCATGAGAGTTCATGCTCCTGCATCCAGTAGTGCTTATGGATGGCTCAGGGCTTTCATTTCATATTGCAGCAGTGGTTAGTGTGGTGATCAAATGTGCCCCTCTAAGCTGGAAGGCAAGAGAGAATTCTCACCCATATTAAGTTATTAAAAGCCTCAGCATTTCTCATTTAGGAATGGTGACCTCAGCTATAGGTTGTAGTTCAGAAGTATGTTTCTATGCTTCTGTTCTTAAATTGGACAACGTAGAGTCCAATAAAGATATGGCACCTTAAACTTTCTTCCTTAAAACTTTTGTTTTTGTCAATGACTTCCTCAACAGTTACCTTGTAATGCAGTCTCTGTTAGTGGTCTGAAGGGATGCTCGTTTGTCCTCGTGTTGCTTAACTTACTTTATGGTCCTTGTAGGATCCATAGGGTTTCTTTCTGTCGGTAGTAAACTGTTTGGTCTTTGTAAAAAGCAGGCTTCTCTTCTTCCGCTGGAAGCTGTGAGAAGAGGAATTAGTTCTTGAATTATCCTCACTCAGTTTACTTAAAATGCAGAAATTAACATTCCTGTATCTTCTAATTTACATTCCAAGTATTTTCTTCTCTTTATTATTGCTGTGGCAAGAGCATGACTTGTGACATTTAAGTTTTTGCATGTCAAAAATTCTTGCTGACTTATTCTGAGGAGGAAGAGTCAAGGTCACATAGCTTTCATGATCTTTCTTGGATAGCTTTGCAAATGAAGAACAGAGATTCAGTAAGTTTGGATTGATTCCTTTTTTTTTTTTTTTTTTTTTTGCCCTGGCATATCCACAAGGATTTTCCCCCTGGGGCAGTTTTCTCTGTCATTGAAATGAGTTGCTGCTGAAATGAGTTTGTCCCTTAGAATTATTCCCATCAATGGTTTTATTCAGGAGTGAAGAGATGAGGGGAAAAAATGATCTGAATTAGCTTAATGATTTTTTACTTTATGTTCCCTAAAAATAATTTGTAGTGTCAAGGGATGCATAAAATGATTTAAAGGTGATTTTGGCTTAAACTGTGCTCTGATCTATGAATTCCTCTTTCCCAATATTGTTCATTGTGGGAAGTCAAGCAAAACACTTGACAAATAGTGCTGTGTTAGAAAGGAGAGAAAATTCTATGGAGATGCATCCAAAGCTTATCTAAATTTCTTTGCAACCTTTAAGCATACTGAACTATTTATAACAAGCTGAAATATTTGTAGTAGTGGGGTCTGGTCATGTAGTTTTAGGATTGGGACTTGTAGTCTCCATCATCCTGAACGTGACTCAGGGAGATTGTGCTTTCTGCCTTGTTATTTCCCAGAAATATTTTCCAAGCTTTAAATATTTTGCACAGTGTTCTCAAAAGTGATATCATTGAGCAAAGACTTTTGAGAATGATTTCTGTTTGTAAATGTAGCCTGAATTCCAATGCTGCCATAAAACATAAAGGAATAGATCCTTTTACCACCTGCCCCAAGCACTCCAGAAATCCAGAAATTCTCAGGTATCATTCACATACTTTATATTAGGCCAAAATTGTTAAGTTAAAGTGTTTTTAATTGGAGAACTCAGCTTTTGGGAACCAGGGATGTGTTACTGAACTTTCTTAAACGATCTTTAGATGAATGCAATCTGGACCCTATACATATTTGAGGCTCGGTCTCCTTGGGCAAAACAAGGAAGGGAGGCGAAAGGGCATGTTAATAAATCCCGGGCACCGTGGAAAGCAAGTAATAATGATAAAATAAATAATCCATACAAATTGTGTCTGTCATAGATCTTGCCATATGCCCTCTTTTGTCTCAAGGTTTGCCCATGCTTTGTATCAATCTGATGTTTTGACTGATAAAATAGTCCTTTTATTAGGTGGCATTAAATTTCTATCAACTGCTAACTGCACACTGCACAACAGTTCAATTTTGGGGGCCCAAGAACTGAGGTTTTGAAGTGAGTACTGCTGACTTCCCTGGGGTTTTGTGACACACAGATTTTTTTTAAGAGTTAATTTGATATCTGTCTTATCTTCCTCTATCATCTCTCCACAAAGCAGGTGACAAACAACATTATAATATTTGTCAGTCCTGTCAGAAAAATGGAGCTTTATCCCTTTGTGACAAGTGCCCCTTGCTGTATTGATCGGGACGAGGTTGTCCCTCCTGGGAGAGGTCATTGCAGGCAGGAAGACTTTTATCGCGGCTCCTTGCTCTGCACAGAGCAGTTGTTTGCATCCTGGGCTTTGTTTCAGACACAGCTGAACCAAGATAGTGATCCGTGTTTGTGCTGCTTAGTGTGAATAGAAACCTTCTCCTTTGCTACCCGCCCCATGTTATCTGCTTCTAAATGTCAAGCACTCTTCAGTGCGCACAGCAGAGAAGATGAGATAACATGCAAGTTGGCTGAGCTGGAAGCAGGAGTAGGGCACAGGAGGTGGGGATCTGCACCTTCTGTGCACGCTTTGGCACGGAGGCTTCCCCGGACGGCCCCTGAGCCCGCTTCTGCACACGGTCTGTGGCCAGGTACCTTGGGCTGAGTTGAGACGCTCGCACTAGTTGCACCTTTATGCCCACACAAAGCCTCTCTCTTCCTGGGCATGTTATCTGCTTCTCTTTCTGCTATGGTTGATCCCCAAATGACTTGCTGCTTGTTCAAACACATGAGAAGGCACAGTTCTTAAACAAAAAAAAAAAAACACAAAAACTCTTAAATCAAAAAATGAGGGGGAAAAACAACCACCCAGTAAGGAATAAAACTGTTCTGGTAATGGCAGGCAAATAGCTTGCTCTTCATTTGATCACCCTCTCCTAAATAACCTCTTCTCTTCTCCCTTCTTCTCTTTGCAGCTTATGTCCCATGCATACTTGTTGGGCCTCTTTTCCATTGGTGCTCTCAAATCCCTGAAGTTTTCCTAAGCTTCTGTGTGTCAGACTTAGAGAATGAGAGCTAGCTTGATGTGAGTGTTACTGGATGTATCTGATGGATTTTATGTCCCTGAAAGCAAGGAGGGAGGATGGCATTGCATTATTTACCCAAAAGATTCAAAGTTGTAAGTCAAGCCATACCAATATTCAAAGTTTGTACAGTGTACAGATGAAGGCAGGCACGTGTTTTGACTTGTTTATCCTTCGCTTTCAAAAGGACATGCTTAACATTTCTTAAAGGAATGGATATAAATTGTACTACAAGTTAATTCTAATAAATTGTAATGGCTCAAAATTCAAATATGTGCAATCAAAAAAAAAAAAAAAAATCAGGCTTTGGTCATTAGAGTGAAATCACGGGCTGAGATGCACCTTTTCTAAGGTTGTATTTTCCTGCCCGACACTGTTCTTCGTGTTGTTCTCAATGTTACGTGTACCTGCCAGTGCACCCCTAAAAGCAATTACAGTGCCTCCAGGTATCCTGGTAAGTCAAGAGAATGCAACAACTGCAGAGCAAACCATGGAAATCATTATTTAATTCTTAATGTGGACAATCAAAAAGCCAAGGATAAGAGACAGAGGATCTAACATTCTTCTGATAAAAGAGAAGCAACAAAACAAAAATATTGTAACTAGCAGCCTAATGCTGCTATTAATTTTTTTCATGCTACTTATTTCTGTGTACTGGACTCCAAATAAATATTTAGAAGTATTGAAAAATGTTCCAGATTTCTGAACTTTGGGCCTCCGTACTCAGTCCGCTTGAACATGTCTTCTTCATCTGCCTCTGGCCTCAATTTGCCAAAACACCAGGTTTACTGTGGTACACAAGGTAAAACTGGGGGAGAATAGAAAGTCTTCCTATGTAAGAGGGCAGAACGAAAATATTAGTGCTGTATTTTGGTCAAATTAAATAATCTCATTATTCTTTCAATTGAATTGAGTTTTTTTGAAAAGGAAAACATTCAGGGCCACACTGGAAAAGGTTGGAGAATCTTCACGTAGATGGGCCAGTTTCACCATTTCTGCTGAGACACCAAGTGATTGATGATGTCAAGTAAGAACAACGCAATTAGATCAATTTACACATTAATTAGTTTACTGCTTGTTTTTCCTTTGGTCCCTAGTGTGTTTGTTTAAAAAAAACCAACCCCTCCCCCCCCCCCCCAAAAAAAAAAAAAATGTTCTTTTGATGGCGTTTAATTTGACTAATGAAAATCTGAGCACCCTCACAGCATCACCTGCCTTGTAAGCGAGCGAATAGAAGCCCTCTAGTAGCTGCAGAGGACACTTTGGCAGGAAATAATGCCTATGGCTTCCCAGCCTGTGTCCTGCCTACACCGGGGAATTTGTTGTGCATGGGGTGTGCAGGGGACAAACAGGGACGTGGTGCCTCTTGGCAGCAAGCGGTCACCACACCGGCACTGTGCTCGGGAAGCGCGGGGTGGCCTACGTGCTTTGAAATGTGATCGTACACCGAGGGGGTGTTTACTGCCCATGCCCGAGTTCCATTTTGGGGACCTGCAGACACTGTGCAAACCTGCACTGAATTTCTTATTAGCAAAGCTGACCACGTAAGTATTTTGTTCCTAATTAACATGAATGCTGGGTTTCTCCTGTTTTGTTCCTTTAATCGGGCCTTTGCAATCACTGTGGCTGTTAAGGAGTTTTTCAGTGGAATTGCAACTTCTCTGGCAGCTTAATTTCATAATGTTTCCTGAAAACCTTACAGATTAATCCAGTTTAAGGATTAATTTCTTTTTAAACCCTCTAATAGACTGCAGTTTTTCAAAAATGGATATACAGTGACATGCATCTTCTGGATTTCCTTATATATTATGTCCCTAAATCCATTATATGCTTTCATTTATTGCTCATAAAAGGGGATTTAACATAAAAGCTCTTTTAAGAATAAGACTAGGTTCTAACTATTTTATGTGATAATGAAATAAAAGAAGGCTTTAAAAGTTGCAGTTTCCTCCTGACATATTAATCAAATGCACTACATAATGTAGCTGGAAGGCAGCCTCTGCACTGAAACACAACTCTTGGTAACTCCTTATTCTTAAATCATGAAAGACAGCAATGAGTGCTATCTGGGATGCATTTGGTTAATCAGCTATCTTCCCTAAAAGCTAAGTCCAGTGTGTTGGCTATATTAAAGAACATGGACTTCTTCCTGGCCCTGGCAGAAGTCCCTGCGTTGGATGAAGGCACCTGGTGGGTGGGATGTGAGGCAAGAGAGTGGAATGCATCATTTTATTAAATATTAATTAAACCCTTCAATCTGACTGGTATGTATCGCTCGTGAACCTCTTAAGCAACCAAACATTCAATGAGTTGCCCGCTCATTCCACAGAAGTGCTCCTGGAGCTGGTGAGAAATGATGTTTTGATCTAGAAGGTAACAGCTGCAGAACAGATATACTTCGCTGTTTTTCCTCAGTAGTACAAAAGTTTGTTCGGTACACTTGTAAACAACTCATCTTCTCTAGCTTAGTTGAAATTTTATTTTTCTAGTCCTGGGTCACCTGAGCTAAGTGCAGCCAGGCAGGGCTCACATGAAAAAATTTTGAAAAGAATCAAAGTGCTCAGAAGTCTCAATACACCAAAAGTCTCATTTCTTTTTTAGAGTTTGTTTGTAATGGTTTGTTTCCTACCACACGGTTACCACTTGAAAGTGAGTAAGCCCCACTGGACTTTTCCAAAGAGCTATTTTCCTGGACTTTTCCAAAGAGCCATTTTCTTGGATGTTACCAAGTTGCTATATTAAATTACATTATTTGCATCACATTTAAAATTTCGTAATAGATTCCTGGAGAAAGAAGAGGATCAGAACCTCAAGCTTTTTGTTTCCTTATGCTGTATCAAGGGATTGTAAGGGGAGTTCTCGACTCCTGCAAAATTCAGAGAAAGAAAAGAAATATTAGACATGCCCTTAGCACCTGTATTTTAGCAGTAGTTGATTTTTTTTTTTTTTTTTTAAATTTGATTCCATACTTCTTGATTACCAAGTTGTAGCCCAAAGGAAGTCTTTATGGTTGAGATAAAAACCTTTGAAAGGAATGGGGTTATAATGGAAAAGGCTGGCAGTCTCCTGACTTATAGCAACACTAGCCATTATAGCATGTGTGCACATTTGTATGTGTGTGTACACAGTTTGGTCATGACAGATGCTGAACATCATTTTTCCAAAAGGCTGCCCTTGAAAAATCTCAGCATCGGAGTACCAATAATGGAACAGAGTACTAAAAGCTGCAAAATGTCAAACAATATATAGCTTATGACATGATGCAGTTTAATTTTCTAAGATGTCATCCCTGTAACTTTTGAGGCACTCTCTGCTAGAACAGAAGTAACACTGAGAAATTGTATGAAGAGGGTGGACAGAGAGTCACAAAGATTTGATGCCCCTAACATGCCAGTAGGGATAATTAACCGAGTGTCTGTTTTGCTTGCCTTTTAGCTTCTCAGGTTTGAAAAGCCTGGAATTTGTTTTCAGAATTGAGTGTGGGGTTGAGGAATTTCTATGCTTCTTGACTAGATTTTGCAAAGTATTTAGGTACTTAATAATAGAGGGGATATATAACTTTTGCAACAGTTATCTACATTTCTTTAGAAGCCGATATTTCTGCTGATGTGCAGAAAAACCTTTATTTTCCTCCAACATTTTTTCCATAAATCTGAATTGTAATCTGATGGCATTAACCAATGTCTGCGAAAAATTCTGTATGCAGTAAGTGGATCTTTGGAAGATAGGGAGAGTTGGTCATCCTTAAGCAGCTCCTGCCACTTATGATCAAGGAACTTGCTCCTTCTCCAAATTCAAAGGCAAAAAAGTGTTCTACTAGTAAGGGGAAACTCCTAGTTGTAAGAAAGAACTTAGATTCTGCTAAATCCTTACTGCTGCTTTGAAATGAATTGCAGTGCATTATGATATAAATACCATAATAGATAACCTAGGTGTTGTTAGTGTTGAACTGATGAAAAAAATAGTTGTGGAATGAATTTCAAATGAGCTTTTTCCTGCAGCAAGTAGATGCAGTTGTATGAGACGGTAAAGAGTTTTTCTGTCATTTTTGATTTGGGATATTTCAGTGATACCATAGGATCTATGCACTTATATCTGCCAGTTGTAAGTAGACATCAGTTGATCTTGTAGCAACAAACTTATATTTTTAACCCTTATGCCTGAGCTTTGATGTGTTATGGTTCTTTTCATACCTTAGCAGATGATTCTGTCTTTAAAAAGACAATATTTCTGTGTATTCAACAGCACTGTGTCAATACAAAGCTCACTGAAGTCATTGAAACTATTACCTTCAACAGAAATTAAGATCTGTTGAATTTTGAGTGCATTAATTGTTCATACATAAATATTGCATCTGTCCCATCTAGCAGAGGATGACAGTTCTCTCCAAGGGTACTCGTGGTTTCTCTGGTCACAGGGGGAAAGGGGCTATTGCTGCTGGCCACATTCTTCTCTCAGAGAAACACACTGTGAAAGACTCTGTCCAGATTTTGTTTTAAAAAATCTTATTATACCTGTTTTAGCATGTGATTATTACAGAGCTAAGGTTAACTTTAAAGTAAAATGCATCTGGAAAAGATCCTTTGTTCTTCCAAAAGATGACAGTATATAAAATTCAGATGGTAAGTTTTGTGTTGCATGAAATTTCAAATGTAACAGAAAATTTGAACTATACACTAAACGAATAATATCCATTTTCTTCATCACCTATGCTAACATCTTTAATTACAGTGAATTAAATTGATATGAATGTGGGTGTCCTATGCAGTCCTGTTACAATCCTTTTGAAACTTAGCAGTAATTAATATACCATTTTTATCAGTGTAGCCGTGCTCTGGGATTTATTCTCCATTCCGAATTTGTCTTTTCTTCCCCTGGTCAAAGAGAAAATAGGTGCAACATGAATGTTTTGAATTCTTTTAATGTCATACCTATCTTTATGAAATATCTCTTGAAAATCAAAAAGTAAATGCTGAAAATTATTGTTTCCTTTTCCCATTTCAACTTTAATCTTTCTGCTTCCTCTTGTAAGGAACCTATCCCTGAAGCTCTCAAAAGAATTGGAGCAAGGAGAAGCCAGGTACCCTCGTGTCAGCCAGCTGGCTGGCAGCCCATCGGTGGAGTGGCCTTTTGCTGGTCTGGAAGAAGGGGGAGGAATTGAATCTTTGCCCTTCAGATTGATGTTGCAGGACTGCACAGCTGTAAAGACATTGCTGCTGAAAATGAAGAGAGTTCTTCAGGAGGTAAGCGCTCATTTATTAACTTAATAGCTTGCAGGATTATTGCAGTAGAAGGGGATCACAAAAATATTATGGCCTTGATGTCTTTTAATATGTTTTCAGTATATGGAATTGTTACAGAAGTATTTGCTTTGGGTGTTTGAAACCCTACAGCAATTTAAGAATTTCTACTCCACGTGGCAACTGGTGTAAAAGGAGGGAGGACATGCCATGAATCAGCTTGGAGCAGAACATCTTTTTAATTATTTCATTATTGCTTATTCTATCCGGCGAACATCTCATTTCTAGAGTGCGTTTTGTATCTTCAACTTATAGTGATGAGTAGTGCCTCAGTGTGGTAAAGTTCAGAAAGCTTATGCCTCTACTAGAATTTAACTGATACTGCCATCTCTCTGTAAATTTGCTCTTAAGCCTTGGCCGAAAATGTGGAGGGATGGAATGGGCTGCTTTAGGTTAAAATATTGTTCTATCTTTTACTTTTCCTATGTTAGAGATTTTCAATTTTCTCTCTGTATTTGCTACTGACCAGGAAGTTATATGAAATTAATTCAGAGAAGAGATGCACAAGGAAGGAAAATGCTCTTCTGAGTATTTTAGAAGTATTAATGTTAAAGGTTACTAGCTTAGTTTTGTAAATGACAGGCAAAATTGGATTTCTCAGGCCCTTCTAACAATTTTGAGAATGCTGACTTGTTCACTCCTGCTGTATTCTCCAGGCTCCCTCGTGAAATATGGGATGAATTGAAAATTTTATTGTGCATTAAGTTCCCTTTAGGATTTTAGAAGAAACCAGATTCTTATTGGTATTATCCAACTGCAGAGTTACAATGCAAATTAATTAATAACAAGCTTTCAGTTTTGTGTCAGTGTACCGCAGAACAGTGTTCTCTGAGATCTCAAAGAACGTTCCTGTTGTTGTTGTGTTGTCTGTACAGTGCCTAGAAAAAAAAGCCTAGTTTAGGTTCGGAGGACTCTGCAGGTTATCTCACAATATTGGGCAGGCAGTTTCCATGGAGAAAGTACAATACTTCTATGGTAACTAGATGTAATTTCTTCATCCAAAAGCTCCTTCTCCCCAACCAATATTATAAATCCAACTCACAAGAGTACAGAATTAAAAGACGTAAAAGAAGAATTCTTTCCTTACTTTGGAAATCTCATGCATATTTAGGCCTACTCAAACATAGTTGCTGGCAGGTTAATATGGTATAGAAGTGAAATATTTTATGCCTAATACAAAAAAAAAAAAAAATTGTTCTGAAGAATAATAGTATGTTGCATGCTTTAATCCACTTTTAAAAATACATGAAGCATGCAATATACATGGGAACCAAACCTACACATGAATTACAAGGGAAAAAAAGCTGCAGTATTTCTGTTTTATAGCTGATGTTATCCGTAGAGGAAGAAATTACAGAAGTATATACTCCTTACTGAACAATAACATGTTATTTGAGTTAAAATATTACCCCTCCTATTCAATATAATGTTTCTTCTTAAGCACTAAGCTCCATGTCTAAGATACAATCTAATTATGATCTGGCAAAATTTAATATCTGCTAAAACAATATGCTGTTTTTTGTTGCATTGCTTGCGACTGAAGAATTTATAGGGAAAAGCTACATTTAATATATGCAATCCTGTGCTGTGGGCTTACAGAGCTGTGGATTTAGCTTATTAGCCTTATCATGAAACAGGAAACTGAAGACATGGCAGTAACAGGCAAGATTGAGAATGTTATTAGGCAGTGTATTTAGTAGAAGTCTAATGAATGTTCATTCAATTATGAGAATTAATTACCATTTCACTTTTAGTGAAAAAACACTGAAAATGTCTGTTGTTAATTCTTTGCAAGTTCAGCCATGTAAGGCTCAGAAAGCAGGATGTCCCCAAATGTTTTGAGGAGCTTTGGGAATGAAGCTGCAGACCATCATCTGGAGGACCTAGCATGCAAGGAAACCTTGGGGTCTTGCCGAAACTGGCCCAGGGAGTGTTTCTTAATCCCCTCTGGCAGCTTTTTCTCATGGATGTTCCCTTGCCGATAGACAGGTCTGCAATAAATGGACCAAGCCAGACACGTGGCCTGCGGGGTTAGTTTAGTGAAGAAACATTGCCAGAGATGATCAGCACAGGCAGCTTGATAAAAGGCACTTCAGAATATGAGACTTTATGGGTGATTTTGTAGCCTGCCCGTGATATATGGGGAGCTCTTGGTCTCCCTTTTCTCCATTGCAGTGATGTTTATCAAACCGTTTGCTTCTCAGTTGGCATTGACCTATGTTCAGTAGTAACTAGCTGATCCTTATATGAAAAAGCAGAAAAGAAAAATGGGTAGTTGGATGAATAAAACGGGTCAGTTCATCCTCCCTTCAGAAATGTAGTCCTTACCTTCCAGTTTAGATGGGTATCTGTATTTTGAACTGGTCCTCCAAATAACTGTCTGTGTCATTATCCTTTTCTTCCTTGTACTTTCTATGTTATATTACATATCTGGCCACTAATTGGGTGCATATGATCAGTGAGCATCAAAAGCCTCTAAAAAAATCAAAATGTGGCTTCTCGCTTATGTAGTTGTCAACAATAATGAATATAAAATGCCCCATTCCCAAACAGTGTATAGACTTTTCTGTACTCTTCCAGATGGGCTTGAAATGATTTCTCCCTAATAACTTCTTTATGGTTTGAGTTATAGCTAATTGAGACAATATTTGAAGGCTGGTTAATTGAGAGAACATGGACGAGATCTGTCTTGATTGAAAGCATTGATAGAACATTTCAGGAAGATACATGCAAGGAAAAAATATCCCAGGCTTGTGCCTAGGAAGAGAGGGGTTTTATGCAAAAATAAACTTAAAGGAATACAGCTATTTTGGTCGAGTTGCTCAAAAGAGTAGGATTAGGGCTTATTTGATTATTTTGGGCTGAAGCAGAGTGTAGCAGTATAAAGAAACTCATGAAGCTAGTTGCTACAAATAGCAATAGGGATAACTCGCTCTGGACATATATTACCTACTGTGTTTTACTAATTAATCATTTATTTTAGTGAGAGAAATTGCAGCTGTCTGTGGCTGTTGTTAAAAGATGATATTTCCAAAACACTGCTTTTGGATTGCTGTAGAAAGTGAGAGTCTTGGAATTTTTCTCAAAATCAATTTGAAAATCTTTGTGAGAGTGGCCATGACAGTTGCCTGAGACTTGGGGGACAGAGTCAGGCCACTGGCTCCGCAATTAGCCTGTTGAACAGCAGCGGCTACATCACTTCTCCCCAGGCTTCTTTCACCTCATCAGTAAAATGAGCTTAAGTATGGTCGTCTTTTCTGCTGTACTTGCAATGTCCTAATACAGAGCACTAAAAGAAAGCTAAGTGTCATCTGCAATATTTCGCAGCCTGATTGCGAAGCAATATTGAGTACTTTTACCATTCAGTCACTTTAAGCTATATTTTTTAAAGACATTAAAGTATTTCCTGCGGTCCACTATGAAATGTATTGAGTTTACTAACATTTGTCTGCTAGCCACTTAAGAAGCAATTGCAAGTTTAATACACTGTAAAATACTGCAAGTTTTCTTCTTTTTAAGTAACTTTGTAATTAGCCAGTGTAGCATTACTGATGTATTCAAGGCCTCTGCATTTAATGCGGTCCCTTTTATCAAGTAATTAATGCTGGAAATCGGAAATTCCTTCACTTCATGGTGGGCTGCCAAATTTAAATAATTAATTTAAAAAGATCCTAGATTTAGTAATAGGATTTATCTTTACTATAAACCTTATTTTATGACTTTTTTCCTTGGCAGTATACCTTGGTGCAGCTTTTCTAAGTTATTTGCAACGCAAAAGTAGAGATCCTCTGCATACTTTGTGTGTTTTCTAACAGCTCCTCTCAGGGTAACTGGTAATGTTAGGAGATAGCGATGGGAATCGGATGGTGTCCTCAGTAGCACAGATGTTTTAGTCGAAGATAATGCAATAAAAGTTATTTAATGGTAATAAGGAGAGCCAGCATTTGGGATTTGGTTAGCTGTTTC
Source organism: Nothocercus julius (assembly GCA_013398735.1). NCBI lineage: Eukaryota > Metazoa > Chordata > Aves > Tinamiformes > Tinamidae > Nothocercus > Nothocercus julius. The sequence continues at coordinate 553,379 of VZSV01000214.1, read as the reverse complement.
GAAAGTACAAGACACTGTTTCTTTTGCCCCTCTTTTTAAGGCAAGCTCCCTAGGGCAATTGCTGCGTCCAACACTGTCATGTGTGCAGGGGCCTGGCATATATGAACCTCTGAGTTAGGCTGTGCCACTGCAATGCCAGTCCCAATACTATTGTTCATGTATTCTAGCTGAATAAGCCTTTATTCAGAAAACAGTGAAAAAAAGAAAAAAGCTACAGAATCATCAGACTTCTTTCCCTGCTCTTTATTCCATTTGTTCCTCCCTGACCCCAAGGTTTAATCTATGTAGACTAGCTACACCTGAGTCCTGCTGGCATGTTGAAGCCAGGTTCACCATGAAACACCTTGTCCTCCCTCATGTGGACATCACACTGGTGTATGTGCTTTCACCACATGTGCAGCTGGCATTAGATGATTTTTTTCCCTGTGCTTTGGCATAGAATTTCTCTCGGGTTTTGCCGAATGCAGCGTTTGCGTGCGGCACTGCAGGGTGCCGCAGGTGCGCGGCTCTGCCTGGCGTGCTGCCCCGGCCGCCCAACAGGCCGCCTGGAACAGCACCTCGCCGAGAAGCATTAAAAATAGCAGCCCCATTAGTATGTAATAGCCCAACATCAGCAATTCTGTGCAATTGTCTGTGATTGACTTGTGGCTGAAGGCCATAAAATGATAAAAGCGGCAAAAATGAAGCCATTTTCCCTGTTGAGTACTTTCGTGGATCAGATCCATTCCTGCAGGTCAGTCAGCTAAATCCCCCCTTACACTCCTTGGCAATGGAGCTGATCACACCCATTACCTTTTCTGATATGTCTGCAAATACTGGAAAATGCCCTGCAAAATCATGAGGGAGCAGTGGAAGAAATTCAGGAGGTGCGGAGAAGCCTGCAGAAGGAATTGCTTGGACTCAGTTGCTAGAAAGAGCTTGTGAGGGATGTGGAGCTCAATGGCACAGGACCAGTCTGTACATGGAAATGTTTCTGATAAGAAAGCAACTCCTAATGCCGGATCTAACAAGGTTCCCTATGAGCTATCCAGTTCTTTGAACAAAATGGAAATAGAAAGAGGAGAGGGATGAAGATGTGTGGGCAGCCCCCAAGATGCCCTGTGATTGGCTTTCCTCCCTATTCACCAGGGTTAACTATATATTAAAAA
>VZSV01000214.1:528930-548343 GCA_013398735.1 Nothocercus julius | reverse complement strand
CCACAGGAACTTTAGGAAAAATTTCTTGACCGTGAGGGTGACAGAGCACTGGCACAGGCTGCCCAGGGAGGTTGTGGAGTCTCCTTCTCTGGAGATCTTCCAAACCCGCTTGGACGCAGTCCTGAGCCACATGCTGTAGGTGACCCTGCGTGTGCAGGGGGGTTGGACTGGATGATCTCTAGAGGTCCCTTCCAACCTTAAGCATTCTATGATTCTATGCATAGTTCTTAGAAATATATCTGAAACAAGCCCCCTCTTGTCTCTTGATAATGAAAGTGATGGTGGGAGGCCATGCTAAAAACTTGTCATATAATTATAAATCAAAAATATTTTTTAAAGTCTGTATTTCTTTAACTGCTCTTTAGATATTGATCTTTCCCACCTCATCCCATCTGTTGTCACGCTTTTCTTTAACAACTGACTTCTCCGGTGAATGTGAACATTTGAGTATTTGGCGTGACCTCTGTGATGAATGACATTCCTGAGCTATCATTATGTTTTGACAGTGAAGATTTCATTTGTATATTTTGTCTGGCAGTTTTGCTTATTGTATCTTACTGTATAGTGTAGATTTCTGGTACAAGGCAATATTTAGATGTTGCTTTATTATAAACTCATACAATTCTGCAATTTTTCCACACTTTCAGTATGTATCAGTTTATCTCATGCTTGTTCTAAATGTTGTGGCAGTTTCTTGGGCAACTAACTATATCAAAATACGATCATTTAATATTTGTCTCTGAAATCTACTTTAATTATGTAGCATTCTTTGGGTATTTTTCTTGTATTATAGTCACTTAGGGACTTGCATTACCTATTACTGAATTGGCCAGAAAGTTAAGAATCAGTATACAATATTCTCCTCATTATTTTGCTTTTATGCAGCTTCCTGCCCCTACATTGGGGTACATATATTTCTGTGCATTGTTAGCTAAAATGCAGTAGATGACGCTCAAAAACAGTTGAGCTTTTGGCAGTTTGATGGGGTACGTGTGACACAGAGGTCTGTCTGAGATGGAGAAGGCACCATGACCGTGTCATTTGGTGACAGGAACCTTCAAAGGCAGCACTTAGTCAAATTCTTCTCATTTTTTCTTTTAAGAGGACGAGGATATAAATAGATGTATGGTGAATCTTCAAGGGAATATTTTCTTGTGCTCAATTTTATCTTTTAAGAGGTCATTTCCTTTGTCTATACTAGAGTTATAGTTTAGATGCTTGTCCTGGCATCTGAAAATACATTCTTTTCAAGCTGTTTCAGTGTGTTGGAATAGTCACAAACTGCAAGGCCCTAAACTTTTTATCTTTCACTCAGGCGTGCTTTCTGGGAAACACAGTGCCAGGAATGATTAATAGCTTTATTCATGTGTGCCATTCAGGAAGGCATCCTGTGTAAATTAGCCCAGCAAAACCCTTTACTGCAGCCATCTTGGGGATTTGAATGTTAAATTTCAAATTCTTGACGTGCTTTGCAATGTAGCTGGATAAAGGAGAGGCTGTGAAGGAAAAGTGGAGAAATTGGAAGAGGAGAAGAGTGGTGAATTACGAACTGCATGTGTGCAACAGAAATGCTTCTCGGGAAGGCCTCATTTTTGAGCGAGGCTGGCACCCTGACAGGGCTGCTTCTCTGCTTGCTACTTGCTGAAGCAAATAATTTATCCTGACACTAACCTTGCTAGTACTGCAAGAATCCTATTTCACTAAGATTAACAACTTCTCCCATGCTTCTGAGGACAAATACGCTCTATTTCTTGTTTTGGGATCTTCTTGTCATCTGTTCTAGTGGTCGTGCTTTGTTTTGTGGGTGTATGTGTTTCAGCAAGTGTTTTATGAAGTCTTGTAATAAGATCTAGTAACTGAGCTTTTTAGCTTTCTTGAGATTTTTATTCTTGTTTTTTGCTACATTCCTCATTCTAGCCACTCAAGGTCTATATTGAATGTTATTTGCTGAGACGAGAATGAGCTCCATTGCCAACAGAAAGGTGGAAGGCAATGGTCTCAGAGCGCCATTCTTCCAAACGGGCTATAAAGCAAGAGCTTGCCACATTCATGTGCTGTATGATCAAATTCTCCAGTTACCCACTATAAAATACTGGCTTTCTGTGAGATACGTACTGATGTTGGCAAAATGTAATGTATTATTGATGCAGTTTATCTTCAGATTTGCAAATAATGTGTAGGAGATTTCGTCGAGCCATTGGGAGATCACTATCTGCAGTACTCCAATGCCGTGCAGGTCTGCCCTGTGTGCACCATGGTACTTAACAAAACAAACCAAGAAATCCAATTGCAAGCAAGAGCGCCACATGGTCTGCCTTGAAAATCTGCCCTTATGCAGATTATTAGGCATCCTACAATAATAGTCTGAATTCTAGCATCAAAATGCTTTTGTAATTTGTATTGTCACTTTATTGTAGTAAACTTTTACTATAGTAAAATTTTGCTATGCTACTTTTACTATACTATAGCTGTATAGTTATGTCCTCTAAAAGTGACGTTTATGTCATGGAAGCAAATGTACAGTAGGAAGTGTAAAAGTACACTTTGGCCACTGACATTATTCATTAATCTTCTTGTTCATCATCTATAAGCCACTGTTTTTGAAGTAAAAATATCTTAGAAGGAGTAAAGAAGAAAATACTGAGAAGCTCGTAATTATATAATATGCAGGATTTATTTTAAGTCGGGGTAACTGGTAGTGAAATTGTGTTAACTTAAAGCAAGAATTCATTTTCTTCCCGTACTAAGTTTTAAGGCTGAGTTTTGCTTAGAGCATTTTCTGGCCTGCAGAACAAACTGGTAGCTCCTCACAGGTCCAGATGGAGGAAAGGGTGTTGTGCAAAGTGCCCACTTGTACCAAGTGTTGCGTTCACTGTCACACTGAGCTTAACAGACAGTTGCAACGAAAATAACATTAATGAAAACTGGGCTTAATGTCTAAGACATCTCAAGCTTTTGTGCATTTATCTCGTTTTCTGTTGAAACACTTGAACAACTCTTAATTTCCCCTGAAAACAAATCCGAATTCTACCATTCTTCTCAGCTTCAAAAAACAGCCTGCCTCATGCTGTGATCTTAAAGGCTACATCATCCAATAATCCACCGTGCGGGTTTTGTCATGGCGACCTAACCTGCAGGTTCCTACGTGAGTCCAGCACACAGCCGCTCAGCTCCGGTGCGTGGCTGAGGCCTTGGTGCAGCCAGCCTGAAGCCAATCTGGCAGTGGGAATTGCCGGCTGTAAGCCGGGCAGCCGGAGGCAGTCCTGGTGCTCCGGCCCATGCTCCTGCGCTCGCAGCACAGCAGCTTGTCCATGACTCTGTTCTTTTGCCTGCTCGCAGTGTAATCCAGCAGTACAGAAAAGACTGCAATCCTCAGTTTTATTTTGAAAGTCTGCCTGTTACAGTTGTTTTCTGTTCTGGACTTGCCTGCGAAAAGATCTTTACCTGTGAAAAGGAAAAGCTTTGTAGTTGCTGCAACTGTTTTTGACTGATTATAGCATAGAGCTACTGCAGCACAAATGTGCTCAAGCTAATTCTATTTACAAAAATAATCTTCGCCAGTAACTAGAATAATTATTGTCATGCCATAATCTAATTTTAAGACTTCTTCAAGACTTCTAACTTCATCTTGAAGTCAGATCGCTGTGTGGATTAAGCTAGGATCAAGGCTCTGGTGCTGGCTTGCAGAGTGCCACGGCACTGAACGTCTCCCTTTGGAGAAAAGGCCCTTCTCCTGTCAGGGAAATGGATGGTGATGTCTTGGTCTGCATCTTTCACCTGTAATTTAACCATTTCCTTTTTCTGCCTTTTGTGAACACGACTCGATACTGTGCTTGTCTGTGAACGTTTTGTGAGCCTTGCAAGATAGTGATATTTTAATTTGCTCCATGCAGAGGTGATGAATTCATAGCACATTACCCCTGCCACGTATCACTGGCCTCTTGCTCCATGTACGCATGCACAGCACTTGTTCTAATACCCATCTTTTTCAGTGAGCGATCCAAAAAAAAAGTCAGTTCAAGGCTTTCCAGTAACTGTAAAGGTACCAACAGAGAGGGGAATCCAAAAGAATCTTTCCATCTCCTTAAATACATTGTATGGGGTTTAATGCAGAGTAGTAAGCCTTTGTTTAAGGTCTTTTAGGCCTATCTTCTAAAAATTAATAGAACATTATACATGTTGTATTTTTTTATGACTTAAAATACCTATTAAAAACAGCATTTTCTGTGGAGCCTGGTACACTGATTTGTTCTCACTTTCATGATTTTTAAAAGACAAAAAAAGGTCTCGAAGGGCATGTTTTCAGTGCCTGTACCTGTTTGTATGCCTGTCTGACAACACTACATCCTGTACAACACTTACAGCTTTTAGACTTTGTAATTTTTATTACCAAAATACACCCACGTTTTGTCTAAGATGGGTAATCTTAATTGCATATGAACAGAAATCCAAAGTGATTAAAAAGGTGTACCTGTGTGTATATGTAAGTACAATAGCCTCAGGCAGTAGAAACAAGTTTGTTCTAAATTCTCCTAAAATTCTCCTATGTGATGACTTAAGTTGTAGTTTTAAATTAAAACATACTTTTAGGCTCAGTCTTCCAGAATTTTTGCACCAGCAGAAAATTTTCAGTGCTGTACAGAACTGTAGTTCTTCCTACAAGGAGAACTAGCGTTCATGAACATACGTCCTACTTAGACTTCGAAGGGAAAAGTCTTCAGAAACGGACAACGTGTTTCCTTTTCTGATGCTGACACAGACCTTTTCTGATGCTTATGAGTGTGTTTGCTGATTGCAGAGCCAGGGAAGTTTCACAACCTGGCAGACCAAACTCCAAACACCGTTACTGAACACAAGGGAAGATGAAATTATCCCCTTTTAAAATTTCTGTCAGTCATTATGCATGATGGCAAACTTCAACTTTAAATTGGAACTTGGCGGAATAAAAATAGCTAGGGATAAAATTAAAACATAATGTAGTGAAACTAACCTCTTTGAGTGGGATACCTTTTTCATTTAGTTCTAACAAAAGTCTTAGAGGTAGCAAAATATATGGCCTTTAGTCAGCAGAAAGATTGATAGCCTGAAAATGTGTCCCATCTTGCCAAAAATAATCTTTATGCTAATGGATATTCCTTATATTATAGCCTATAGGTAATTAGAAATTGTGAAAGAGGTCAGGAGACCTTGAGTTCACATTAATAAAGTAGTAGAGTGAGGGAGAATTGAGAATAGCTCATGTGTACTGCTGTCTGGCAGACAATATGAGAGATTGTTGAAAGGATATTTAATTTGGATACTAAATCACAACTGTGGTAGAAAACAGAAGGTAAACTTTTTTCTTTTTAAAAGAGGGATAAAATTAGATCTTACTTGGGGGCTTTTAATGACTGGCTTAAGAATAGTAAAGGATCTTTTCATAGCTGCTTCCCTCACTGAGAAGGGACTTATAGATATGGCCATGTTTGGGTTTGGTTTTCAGTTTACTCTGAGAATGGAGAGGAAAATCCTTCCATATGTGAGTGGTGAATGGGAATGTTACAGGCTTTTGTACGGCCATAGAGTGGCAAGCTCTTGGAAACTGAAAATTAAGCATGTTCCATGTATCCTTAGCTAACTATAAAAAGACATTGATAAACCATCAAACAGTATTCATGTATAATAGGGACTTATAACTAAGGCGCTGTGGTGGAGCTTTTTGTTCGTTTTCCGTTGAGACACATGGAGCTCTGAGAAACACAGTGCTGAGGACAGTAGTGTGAGGCCTCAAGCTTTTTCATGTGATTTCTGTAAGTAAAATGGCATAGGACAGAAAGGCAAAGGCATGTTGAGTTCATTTGTTTGTGAGAATTTCAAATCCAGAACTTCCACTAGCTCCTGGATTGTAACATGGACCCCATATGTGTATGCATGTACATAAAATTGAGGGGAGGGAGATCCTGTTTTCGTTTTTTCGTAATTCCATACATAGCAAAAAAAAGTAAAAATGGGATAAATGAAGACAAAGACGTGATGAATAATATAAGCCTCAGTAAGAATCATTCTTTTTGATTATTCTTAAGATTTCCCTTAAAAATCACCTCGTTGTTTGAGTGTGGCTGCGTGCTCCTCTGATGCGCGGCCTGAGGAGCCTGCCCCTCGCTCGGCAAGGCTGGAGCATCTGAGTCCTGAGAGTTTTAGGGCAAGAGTCCTGCTTTCTGCACACAGGTCCTGGCCATTTTTTTAGCTTACTGCATGCTTGCGATTTATATACCCTGTCAAGGTATCCCTTAAGGTATTTTGAGGGCCTAAAGGGCTTGCTTTAGTTGAGGTGCAGACCTCAAGCAAACCATCTACCTTTCTCTTTTCCTTCCTTTCCCTTCTCCTTCCTGCAGCCTGGTAGCCACCAGCATCACCAGCCTGAGAGGTGATGCTTCCTGGTGTCATGCAACTTATGGGCCTTAATGAGGGCTTTTCCCCAAAATGGCCTTTCTTGCTTTTTATTGTTTGGTTGTTTATAAAGCTAGACCCTCGTAGTATCCATCAAGACAAGATGGATATTCTCAGCAATGCATGTTTTTTGGTATTTCAGCACAGGGACTCTTGGAAGCTAATGGGGCATTTACCCATAAGTCAAGTCAGATTTGAAGCATTCAACAATGACATTTCCCTGTATATTTGTATAGAAAGGTTTTTTTTATCCTCCATCTGAATGCTTGGTATGAATTACTTGGCGTGGTACAAATTACTGTAAATTAGAAGATGCTGTGTTTCTGTGGTGGCATCTTTTATTCCTGATCCTGAAAAATAAGCATAATTTTCATCATTTTTGGTGTTATGCTAGGATATCACATCTTCTTTTGTAAATATGGCTTGTCTGCTGAAATGAAGGATGTATTTTATGCTCAGCTTGCCAGAGTGCCCTTTGCTATCATTCACCATGACATAATAATAGCTTGGATGTCTTTTGCTTTGCCTACACCATTTGCAATATGGGAAAATTATGAAATCATGATTTTAGCGTCGCTTGTCAAGAAGTCCTGAAACTGTCTCTTATTTTATACCTTCACTTTTCATCTTGTGAACATCACAGGCTCTGAGGATCCACTAAAAGAGCAAGAATGGAAACGTGCACTTTGAGTGAAAAATGGCATAAAATAGCATTTAGAAAAATGCCAGCCAACACAACAGAGACTCTAAAATAATGGTCGGTGGTTTTGTGCTCAGATAGCTTTAGACGAATTGTCTTTTTAATTTGCGCTGCCATTTAGGAGTCTGAAATTTCTTTCTGAAAGAGCAAACGTAATTCAGTTATGTTTTAAACCTACTATTTTGGGGGACGTGCCAGCTTTGTAGCAGTTTGTGGGACATGTACGGCTAGACTCTCATCAGCTGCCCCTAAACTCACGTGATCTGTCTCACATAGATCCCAAAGTACCTGTCCTCTCTCATTGTCCTTTAAACCTCTCTGCTGTTGCAATCTCTCTACAACTTACACGGGATTGTTTTCTGAAGGGTGTAGTTTTACTTCAATTCTGAGAAACTGTGATACTTATTACGTTATTCATCTATGAATATCTGTATAAAGCAAGAAAGTTGCACTGGGGCATATAAAGAAAGTAAATTTATTCTGAGAGTGGAATCCAAAACTGTCCCCTAATCCAATCCTGAAATTGTACAGTAGCTTGGATATGGATCTGAAAATTGTAACTGGCTCAGCCTCCCTGGGGATGATTTCCAGGTCGCAAGTGAGAGGCAGCCGCTTGCGCGGAGGTGGCAGCGGGAGCGGGGGTTGGACTGGGTGCTGGCCCTTGGGTGCCAGCTCAGCCCTGCTCCCGTGTTGACTTGTAATGAACAGCGTTGCTGTCTCCTTAGCCCTCCTGTTCCAGCAGCCAGATGGCATTCGACTCATCAGAAGAAATGTATGCGGTTAATGTTGAGTCGAGCCCTCGCTAATGGCAGGAGATGAAGCCAAGGCAGACTTTGAAACTGTTTGGAGGCTAAACCTTTCAGTAGCCTTTCTGGGTAGCAGAAACATTTAGATCTTAGTTATTTTACTGATTTCTCTTACGCTTGTGATATCTGCTCTAAATGCTGGCCCTTCCTGAATTAGGAATGTCACAATAAGGTATGGGGTTGGTTGGTTTGTTTGTTTTGGCTAAAAAACAAAATAAAAAAGCCCCAAACTGTCACCTGAAAATAAAGCCTAAAACCCTATCCTTAGACCTGCAAGGACCTATTTTTTGTGCGATTACTGCTTACCAGAGCTGCATGTAATGCTGTTCTAACAGTATCTTTTTCAATAGTGTACTCATGCAGGCTGCTGAGTTCATTAGTTGTCTTTGTTTGCGTATTCTAGGGTGTAATTTTAAAAGCTGGCTTACCTAAAAAGGGGGTAATTCTTCTAAAATGCTCTGCTGGTAGCAACATGTGAAATCTGCACAATTCAACATTATATTTACTACGGTTAGCTTAGAGAAGATGAATGTGTTGCTTAAAGAACACAGCATTTCCCTGAATGAAACTTATCAGTTGACAGCCCTGGAATTACCTCTTTAAGTGAAGAAAATACAGACTTTGGCACAGGTTGAAGATTTTTGGGGGGGAGTGGGAGGGGAGCTTGCAACTTCAGAGTGTTAAGACACATACTGAGAATGTTCTGTAAAGGTCCCTTCCAACCTTAATGATTCTATGATTCTATGTGCAGAAAACGATAGTTTAAGCTGGAGATTTGAACGAAGAAATACAAGGAAACGCAAAATGGGGCTCACGTTAGATCCTTAACCTTTCTTGTTAACACCATAATTCTGCAGGCACAGGGCATGTGATGAGCCCCTATCTACTGGTTTAGGAATATGTAAGAATAGAAGTTCCCAGATAAGAAAAGCAGCTTATGTAAGAACCTGTGGAAAAACAGATACGTATTTTATGATTATAATGATCATTAACTCTTAAGTGTATCTTTTAGGCTGCATTTCAGTTGGAGCACTTGTTATCACAAGCACCAGAAACATTAAGAAACACCTCTGGGAAGTGCAGTAGGCCAGACAAAATGTGATGTATATGGACAATTAACACTAGCAAAGCTAATCTGCTGGGAAATCTTCTCATTACAGAGCCATCCCAGCAGGTGGACATGGTTTAAAAACAAAATGTAACCCAAGATACATCTTGAAATCTGGTCTAGATGGAAATTTTTGTACAGGTGGTGTTACAAATGAAACTGCTTGTCTACACAGCAAGAAGTGTTTGGAGAAAGCGCAGGAGCTTTCAGTGTGCTTTTTTAGTTTAGATGTGGTCTTGCATACTGGCTGGTATCAGCAGATATGACTGCGGACAATTTCAACAAAATGCAGACTTCAAATGTTAATGGTGCAGAAAGAGAAGCAGGCAACTACCCTGTTTCATAAAACCAAGATAGCAGAAAAAGGTTCTTGTGTGTTGCCTCCCAGGTCATACTGGCACTTGGGAATATTTCTCTTAGCAGGGGACAAATTATTGTGATTTTTTCTTAAAATTTGCAGTCCAGAGTTGAGGCTTCACCACTCTGTGTAGAATTTTTTCCTGATTATTTCCCCTGGTGCAACTTGAGGCCATTTCCTCTTGTCCTATGGGGTGGGGTAGTGTGCAAAGGGGGCACGGGGCCGCGTGCAAAGGGTGTGTGTGCGAAGGGGGCACGGGGCTGTGTGCAAAGGGTGTGTGTGCGAAGGGGGCACGGGGCCGCGTGCAAAGGGGGTGTGTGCGAAGGGGGCACGGGGCTGTGTGCAAAGGGTGTGTGTGCGAAGGGGGCACGGGGCCCCGTGCAAAGGGGGTGTGTGCAAGGGAAGGGGGGGCCATGTGCAAAGAGGGGTGTGTGTGTGTGCAAAGATGAGTGGGGCTGTGTGCAGTGGGGTGGGGTTACATGCAAAGGAGGCAGGGCCATGTGCAAAGGGCGGGGCCATGTGGAAGGGGCGGGGCTGCGTGCAATGGCACTGGGCCATGTGCAATCGTACAATCCCTATGGTTGGAAAATATCTTCAGGATGATGTAGTCCAACCATAAGGCCATCACCACCGTGGCTGCTAAGCCATGTGCCGAAGTGCCTCATCTACACGTTGCTTGAACACTAACAGGGACTCCACCACATCCCTGGTCAGCCTATCCCAGTGTTTAACCACTCTTTCCCTGGAGAATTTTTTTTCCTAATATCTAACCTAAGGCTCCCCTGGTGCAACTTCAGACCAGTTGCCCTTGTCCTATTTTCGGTAGTTATTTTGGAGAAGAGATCAACCCCAGCCTCATTATGATCTCCTTTCAGGTAGTTCTGGAGAGGAGTAAGGTCTCTCCTGAGTCTCCTTGACATAGTAGCTTTTGATGCTGAATTTATCTATTTTCTGTCTTGAAAGTACTAATATTATATCCTTTTAAAGCCCTTGTTCTTTCTATAACAGATGTAAATTTCCATGTAATTCGAGAAAATGCCTTCATTTAAACTACTAGCATGTCAACACATATTTAAATGATTTGGAAGTTGGTGGGACACTTGCTTTGATAGGATTTGTCTGAGGAGGTGGTAGTGGTTACTATTTTACTCTTTATTGAAAGACAGAATTTATTGGTTCATAGAACCAATGGAAGAAAGACCTGTTTGGTTAACTGGGGATCTGCTTATACGAAAGTTGATACTGTGCATATCTTGCTTTACTTTCTATGCTGTAAGCATTCATGGAACACAAATAAGGAACAAAAGACAGCTTAGCAATCTCATTGTCTGTCTAGATTCCTTCTTTTAGAAGACAAGTCAGGGAAGCTTTTTTTATATAGCAAAAGATTGTCTGAAACGAAGATAAGTACAATTACTGTACAGACAAATCATTCCTCTGAGAAATTCAGAGTTCTTGATGACAGGAATGTAAGTAAGAAGAAAGGCAAGTTCTATCTTGTCCATCCTGAAGTTAACGTTTGAAGTCAATAAAAAGTCCCTTGGTGTTACCCCTTCTTGCTTGGGGGACTGCCATTGAGTTGTTTTTAGCAGAGGCATGTAAGAAGGATAGCAATGTGATGATCAGCCATTATTAGCAAGATTTATCTTCGTTTCTTTATTTACTTTCAAAGAACTCATCTTTCCTCTTAGCTGTTGCTAACTATTCATTGGATGAGTAAAATCAAAATGGGTCTGCACTGACAGAATTTTCCTGTAGGTGGATAAGTAGATGGGTTCTTATTTGTAGGAACACTTATTGACCCACTAAATAATTATTTTTGTCTAATATTTGGGAGGTTGAAGCATAAAATGGGAAACAGAAGATTTTTATCTGCTTTGAATTACAATCAGATGCAATTCACGGTTCAACTTAAAAAAAACAGAAACAGTAAAGGTTTGATAGTAATAGTGCCACTGTCCAACTGGGGATGTACCAAAATTCTGGTAATTGCTCACCAGTGGTTTAAATCATCTTGCAAATGTGGTAAATGAAAAGAGGAGACTGTTAAAGCAAAATCTCTATGTAGATTTCCCTACCACTTGCCCCAGTTATGTAGTGTATTTCAGGACATACGCTTTGCTGCAGAAATACTTACCGGAGGTAAATAGCTGCTTAAAATGTTCAGAGGGCTTCACTGAGTTGAAATAAATAGCAATATTTGGATTATATATGCTGACTATCTCAAAGGAATAAACAGCAAGTGTTTGAAACTCCGCTATATGTATCTGTGCATGTATACGTATACATAGATATGGAGCTTGTGTGTGCAAATTACTCAAAATTCTTATAAAATGCGGTGCAGAATTGGATGTGTGATGTTGCTTGCATAATGGGTGTTTTAGAAAAAGCTCATTTTGGTTTTAAAGATAGCCATTTTGAGCGCATAAATTTTGTTAACTGGGAATATTACTGAACTATCATTTTTGTTGCATACTTGAGTTAGGATTATATGGGCATATTTCACATTAGGCGTGCGCCTGCCAAGTGCCTAGTTTTACTAATTTTACTAGTCACGTGGAAAAGCCAAAATCTTTGTTTGATTGCACACTGACAGCTATTCACATGTGTATGTCCCCATTTGCAAATACGTTCATCTAGTTGTAAACACTTCTGTTTTTATAAATGTTGTTCTTCCTGATCATGCAGCGCAGTTAATGGTCCAGACTGAAAAACAAACAAGCCAAAAAAAAACACCAAAAAAAAAATTGGATTAAGAGGGACCTGGAAATTTTACTCCTGAAAGGCAAAGTTCCAGACTAGTAAATCATCCCTTCCACCTTATGAGGTGGCCTGAATGCTGCATTTCCTCATGCAAGTTCAAGCTGAAGATTTAGAAATGAGGCTTTTGTTCATTTAACACTTCGCAGGCATCTGTACGATAACATGGCCCTCTTTTCCACACCTGTATAATCTGGGTGTCCGCAGTAAAGCCACACATTTCTGTTGTTTTTTATTCTTTTTTTTTTTTTTTTGTAATGGGCCGTTGTGTTCTTTACCCACCAGCAGAGAAGAGCTCTTAGCTATCTGTTTGCTTCTAAGCTAGTTCATCTTGGAAAATATTACTTGGGTCAGTCTCGCCTTGTGCTTTTCCTATAGCACTTTGCAAGCAGCAGGTCATGTATTATGAACATAGTCAAATACCTGAGTCAGGCTCTTGACTTCATTAACTTCCACCTAAGGAGACAGATGTCTCTAGCTGATACACTCATTTATTTGGCAGTTTGATCAATTCTGTGAGAATTACTGCATTGAACTTTTGGTCTGAAGCATTAAATTGGTCGCGAAAATTAAATCCCAGGTTCCTAAAGAAGTGAAAACATCTCCTAAGGTGCAGTTTCCATACTAACTAGCAGGTTCTGTCCCAGGCTTCATTTCTGATCTAGCTGTGATATACAGGTTTGGGGAAATGGACAACCCAAAGGATTTTAGATGACATCCAGAATTTAATTGACTTGAAGTAGGAAGATAAAGTAATGGCTATATATGCATTTATTAAAGAATAACATGACTTCCTCTCACTGGGAAGAATGAGAATCTGTCTTACCTTCAATATGAGCAATGTGGCATTTTTAGCAGCAGTTCTTGCCGCCAGCTTTCTGCCCCTCGTGGTCTCCTGGGGGGTTTTCTATGCTTGACCGTGAATGTCTCCAGCACCTGCCCTGTGTTCCGCAAATGCACCCTATTTTGGGGGGCAAGTGGGGCTAAACCTGCCAGCACCATCTGTGGGAAACCTTTTTTCATTATCTTAAGTGAGGAGGAAGGGGCTGTGCGTGGGGATGGCCCTCTGCTCAGTCCTCTTAACCTCTCTGATGTGGTCCTACCAAGGGAAACTCTATCATCCACAATTCCTAACAGTGGCTTCTAGACGTGCTTGTTCTAACTTTACTGATACTTCCCTTTTGTTCTAGAGCAGACAAATTTTAAGCTGAAGCTCCTTGGCTTTTTTATGTGCCTCCAGGCTCCTGGCAGCAGCTTGCTTGGTTCCCTCCTTCCTTCTTGCCCTTCTTCCTTGCATCTTTCCCTTCCTTCCTCCTGCACTATCATGTCCCTGGAGGCATTTGCTCGCCTGCACCGTGCTTTTCCCTTCTGCTTTCTCTTTTGGTAGTGTGCTGTTGCTCAGGGTTGTTAAGGTCAGCCTTAGTTCTGAAGTCTCTTTATCGGTGTCACCAAGGATTCCCATGAGTAAGAAGTGGTTAAGTATCCACTGAGAAAACTTGTGCTGCTGAGACCATGACAGAATTGCTTTATTCTCCATTGGAAAACCCTGCCTTTTCTCTAGATGAGAGTCCTTGTGAAAGTAAGGTATTTTCTCAAAGCAAGTTGTGGCACGTCTGTGGCATTCATACAGTTGAAGTTAGGATGCTGCACAGTTCAACTTATAATGGTGCACAGAGCATTTTTGGATCCTTTTCGCAAAGAAGAAATTAAGTGTGACTGCAGTTACATGGCCCCATGCTCTTTTTTGCAGGACGTTTTAATGCTTTACATACGACAGCTCAAGAGTTAAAAAAAACTTGCTTAGGAATCGGGTCTATTTCTCCAACTAGCAAAATTTGGGCAGGGTGACTTTACTGCTTTTGAACTGAACAATTAATAATCGTAAATTAGGTATACGAGGATATGCAGGGTGTAGCAGAGATATGGCAGTAACAGATTTATATGTAAAAGATAGATTATTAATGCAATGTAAATGTGCTTATGTAACAAGAAAAATGAGCTGGGTTGTTCATTTTTCTTTCCATGTTGACTCGAGGCAACACCACATTATACATTAGTTTAGTCCCGTTACTAAGTATAGTATATGAGTATATAGTATATGAAGGTCTATGAGTTAAGAAAATTATAGAGCATGTAACTGCATGTTACCATGCATTTTGTATTGACTCTGTGTATGGCATATATTCTGTAAATATGTATGGGCTGCAGTTACTGGAGTGTGCTTTTATTGATCCGGGGCTTATCTCAGTGAAATAAACTAAAATTAAAAATTAACATTTGCTAATAATGTTGAGGTGGAAAGGGCAGGATTACCTCACATTTTATTAAAGATAAAGGCTATTTTCTAAAGATGACAGGATTATAAAGCCTCATTTGCCTTCCATCTGTATGTGCACAAGTTTATGACTGACTGCTATAGGGCCTGATCTATTCGTTCTGTTTTTATAGACTTCACATAATAATGTCATGGTCTGCTCTACAGTCCTTAGTCTCCTCCAGTGCAGATAAAAACAAAACCTGTCCACATACATTTGAGGCTGTTAATTCAAAAAAATAGTTGTTGGGTGATGTCTGGGAGTATTCTGGTAAAAATCAGTTTTAATTCAGTTCATGAACTACTGGAGATGTTCTTTTTCAGTACTTGGATTTCCTGAAACTTTGTCATTTTAATATTATGTTAAAGAATAAATTAAATATTAAAGAGTATATTATGTTCTTCAAGTAGTGCCTTTAATTTCATTTTTCACGAGGAACAGTATTTTAGGTTTTTGGAACTTTATAAGTAATTCCTATGCTGCTCTTCACAATTGTATGTTGTCGGTCTGTTAGATCAGCGTACAATTGGCCATCTGTCTAGACAATCTCCCTTGGAATGCTGCTCGCCATTGCTTCTGGTGTGGGCATAGTTCCTTTCAAATAATAATTTGTTGTTATCTCCTGGCTTGCTGATGGTGAAAGCAGACACCTGTCACAGGCAACTTTGTCAAAGATGTATCCAAATGCAGAGGGCCTATTCCAGTTGTTCCAAAACATGGGATAGATCAGAATTTCTTCTCTGTAACTCCTTAATACTGATTTTTGGGGTATGTAGAACAGAAGGAAATACTGTATTAATAGCTGCAAACTGTTTGAACAGAGGTGTTTAATTAAAAAGAAATGGCCTCCTCCATTTTTTTAATCCTTTTATCTTTGCAAGGAACTTTGTGGTGTAATAATTCTGACACTTGCTTTTCATTCCTCCACCTGCTCTTCTTATAGCCCTTTTTCCTTTTTCTTATGGGTATGTTAGCGAGTTTTGCACTTAGAAATTCCGGTTTGAGCTGGGAGTGGAGTAGCAAAAGGCACACGTCCCCATGGGCTGAATCTCGTTAGGACGTTCCTCAACTCGTTCAAGTTCAACTTGCAATTTAAAACACATCTTACCAACCTTTTCTTGGAATTTCAAATTCTGGTGTAGCCATGCGAGCACGTGAACCAGTAGCACAGCTCAGGTGGTGTAGCTGTGCCTGAGTGCAGAGGCCCTTTGGGTGGCAGGGAAGAAGGAGCTCCCCTTCACCTTGACGTGGCCCTTGGCATGAGTGAGTTGGTGGTGCAGTAGGTTAGGCAGAGCCCCAGGTGAAGGGCTCATGAGTACGTGCACCTTGTGCCTTGGTCTCTGTTGCCCTGGACATGTTCCTGATGCGTGACTAGTGCCACCTGTTTTCTGGGTTTCTGGGGGATTTTTAATGAAAAGGAGATTTCTGAGAGGCTCTGACTTTATTGAGAAAGGAAGTTATTTAAAATACATTAAAAAATAAAGTTCTGACTGAAAATAATTGTCCTAATATATGTGTGCTTTTGATATATGTGAAATATCCTTGAAACCTAAATCTCAGACCGTCTTTGAAATTTCAAGCAATTTTAATACATGCCTAAAAATAACACCAGCAATTGAAAGCAGTGAAGAAACAGTCTCTAGAGCATTCTCTGCACCAGTGTAAGCTTTTTGTGTTTTGTTTTCCCGCTGTGTCAATACTTATTTTTCATACCTACTTGTATCTCATGAACAAGTCAACAGAATTTATAGTTTTGTCTTTATATGCAATAGTGTATTCATACTATGTTTTTAATTGGTCTTTTTGAGTAGGTTCTGCTGTCATGATTTAGTACTGTTAGTGTATACATTAGAAAAAAATTGTTCTCACCTTTTCATGCTCTGTTTTAAAATAAGAGAGAGGGTATTTTTGTTACACAAAGTGTTATTGCCAGCAAGCTAGTTTTTTTCAGCCAGAGCAGGACTACTAATTGCCTGGTTTAATTGCAGTTTTGGAATGGGTGAGAAGACAGGGAAGAAGGGAGTAGCAGTGCAATTCAGTGGTCCAAAAATTCATTTGTTCAACTTGGGCATGTTCCCTTTGTGCAAACCTGTTATTTAAATCAGTACCTTTTTATTAGGTAGGTTTTTTTTTTTTTTTTTTTTTTTTTTTTTTTTTTTTTTTTTTAGCAGTAATATCTGTCTTTTATTTAAATGGTGGCTTGCTAACCTCAAACACTGCTCCAATGTAATCACCTGAAAAAAGAAAAAATTGTCTGAAGTTTGGAATATTAATTGCTCCCTGCAGATTTGTAAACAGTAATTTGTTACATTTGTAACATGCAATTTTTCTTTTCTCCCCCCTCCTTCAGTCTTTTCCTTTGGGATATATCATATATGCAGAGTTTTGCCCTTCTTTGAGTGCTGCCAAGGTAAGGGGTGGTGGGAATTGTCCACAGGCAAAGGAGACAGCCAGGAGCTTTACGATTTACAGGAAGCAGGTGCTGGCCAAAGGCTGCCAACCTCTGGGAGTAACCGTGCGCCTTGTCAGGGGGGCAGCCAAAGTCTGTGAAAGTTAGTGATCCTGAGTGAGTATGCACAAGGAATTCAGAAGTAATTTGGAAAGCACATAATGTGCCTCAATTAGATAATGCTTTTCTGTTTGGATCTCAAAATGTAGCTATCTTTAAAACTTTTTTTTTTTTTTTTTTTGCCATAGTTACTGCAGAAAAGTGTGATGTACCAGCCCTCACTAATAAACTAATTTGAGAGCATGAGAGGAAAGGGATGTACTGCTTCATATCATACCTGCCTTTGTTTCCTTTTTCCCCATGACTTTCAGATATCTCAGTGATTTATGCTATCTACTCTGAGTGTCAACAGTTACTTTACTTATCACATTACATGTTTCCAGATGCAATACAAAACATCCCCGTACCTCAGAGAAAACTCTCAACGTCCAGCTAAGATAGCAGGATATGAAAGTATATTATTAGTGTAGTATATGGTAGCCATCAGTTAGAGGAGAAAGACTTGCAGTCCTTTGGCCTCTGTTTGCTTCCGTGCTTTTCTTCAACATTATTATTTATTCTCCTGTTTCTGCAGGGTAAAAATAGTAGGGCACCAATTTCCCCTTAGCCCCTGAGGCCTATGACATGGGTTGGTTCAGCTGGGATTGCTCTCTGTGAAGATTGACTCTATCAGTTGGTATTCCTCTCCCTTTCCTTGACCTCTTGTGGTTCTGAACAGTAATTTCTGGACATCTTCTGGAAAAAAAAATACAGGAAAAATTCTGCATAAACTTTCATTTTGATTGCAGCCTGCGGGTAATGCTTTCCCAGGTCTCTCTATTCCCCATAGCGATCACTGAGGGAGCAGTTTGTTTTGCAGGCTTTGTGCTGAAGCAGAATAGTCATTGCAAGGCATTCAAATGCAAACTTCATTTTACCGGAGAGCAGAGTATTAGCATCCTCCGCATTAGTGCCCTGTGCTCGTTCACAGAGGCATCAGCCAGGCCATGCATAAGCAGCGTGTGCACTATCTTCATGGAGGTGCTAAAGATACTGTGGCCAATGTTCTAGGGGAGAGGAGGATAGACAGAGGAATATTTTTAAAAGAACATAAAAAGTTTATGTACAAGCTGCAAAGCAGTATTCACATTGTGTTCTGGATTACTTCATATTGCTTCTTGCAGAACTGAAAAAGAAATTCTTGAAAAGCATTTCCATATTTGTCTTGGCATGTACCTAATTTTGGAAAAGGGTTTTCTTAGGGTGGTAATAAAAATTCTGAGAGGGGGACCACTTCCTGGACAAGAGCATTACATCCTCTAATACAATATTTTACACTTGCATAACTTCCATTTACGCTTTCAGGAAAGAAAACACAGATGTTTTTACCATACTACCTAAAGTTATATGTTTTCCGCATTTCTGCAAGCTTTTTGTAGCAGGACCAGGAGGAAGGTTAACATTGAGGATGGTAGTGGGAGCAAGTAAGCTGCAGCACTCATCACAGAAAATGCTGTTGCTGGGACTTTACTGGCATGAGTAACTGCTCCCAGGTCCTTCTGTTACATATGGAAAACCATACCCCTGTACAGATGTTGAAGCTGTAATCAATATATATATACGTGTGTGTGTGTGTGTGTGTATGTGCACAGGTTGTTTGGATTTTAAAATCAGTGTCGTCTCCTAGGAGTTGCTCTCTAAAAAGAGGATGAGTTGTTTTGGGAATTGTACTTTTTCCATATACAAAACACATTTCAGCATTTTTTTTTCTTCCTCTGGGAAATTAGAAAAACCTTGCCCATGAAAACGAGCAAATTTAAAAGGTGACAGTATTTCTGAACCCTCGCAGTATCCTACTACTAATTTCAAGCTGTGCAGACTGTACTTACTACTAGAAAAATAAATGTTTACTTCACTTGCACTGCGGAGATCCACACACCCTGACAGAAGATGCCATGCATCTGCCTGCAGAACTACACATAGTAATATCTTACAACAATATTTTAGCAGTGCTATGGCTTGAGCCTTCCAGTTTTTATGTGGGTGCATTACTGCTTTTGGCGGACTATGCACAACTTGCTGAAAATGCAAAGAAGCAAGGAGAAATAGTGCTTTTAAGTAGCTTCTATCTCAGCAAAATTTCCTGAGACAATGAAAAGTCACTTGTTCAGTTCGAGGCTGACTTCAGCGCTACCTGCAGAGAGGAGGGGGTGCATGAAAGCTTTGAGGAAAAGGTCGTGGGAATCGGGTAGAAGGCACAGCCTCAGGCAGCCTGCCGGTAGGTGTCATTGCAAGCTGGCGAGTGCGCGCCCACGGCTGCCTCTTGCAAACAGTGCAGTGCAGAGATGTGAGCGGCCTGGCAAATCCAAAGGCAAATGGAAATATTTCAGCATTTGCAAGCTCTTTAGTTTCCAGGTTTCTTTTCAGCTGTTAGAGCAAAAGAACCTTT
>VZSV01000214.1:470873-527835 GCA_013398735.1 Nothocercus julius | reverse complement strand
TTTTTTTTTTTTTTGGAATTGTCTTTTATGGAGTCTATTCTTTAATAAGCTACCAAGATTGCCTGCTTTGCCCAGTTTCAAAACCCATGTCAGAAAGCTGATTGCAGTTGCTACAGTAGATGAAGCCGTGTATCATTGCTTTTTCCCCATTGGCTGCAAAGTCTTCAGCTGTTGTTTTACTGCACTAAAGTCATGTCATAAGAAGCTTTAGTCATATCAACTCTCACTCTGAAAGTATACATTATTATAAAATTGAATAGGTGGTGATTATGCAGTATGTTACTGCAGAAGAGCGTTGTCAGGCTTCCACCCTCATTGAATCATACTTAGGAGTTTTGCTATGAATTAATGACGATATGCACTTTGTAACGGCCACATGGCTAGGATGATTATTGAAAATAAGCCAAGCCTCCAGAACTGGTATCTCATCCTATGTCAGTGCCGTGGATCGTTGCAGAATCACTAAAGTGACAACGAGATTCACCCTCATAGCCGTGCTAGTAAGTCTTGCTAATGCCCCTTCTTAAATACAGTGATGATTCACTGTGTGCGAGGCAGATAGACTGCTCTGTTGTATCCCCTGGCAACCAGAAACAAAATGTATCTGTTCTTTTCTGATGTCCTTAAAGAGCACCTCTGGAAAGGAATTTGTTTTCACAAGATTGTGATGTGTCATTAAAATTCTATTCCCATCCGTTCTGCTGGAGTCTTCACTGGCTCCCCTCCTAAAGAATGGGCAAACCATAGATGTGCAGAGTTAGCGTTACCCATCAACAACTTATTCTAGCTCCTGATGAATACCGAATTGTAGGGCAATTATTTTGATATAAGTGCATGTTATTTAAGCGTGGCAGGAATGATCTGCCTCTGCCTTTATTGAGCATGAAAAGCAATACTGTTTTTTATCCAAATTACCCCTGATACATAACCTAAAATTGACATGTGAGAGATAAGACTCCTTTACCTTGGAATCTGTCATTCCTGTAGCGACATAGAATCCTACTTAGTTGTTGCTTGACATGCCGATCAGTTTTTATTCTTTTGTCTCATAGTTCAGGATAAAGAAAAGTGAGATTCCATTTTTCGCAAAGCATGTAAAAATATGCAACATTTCCTTTAAACATAGTATCTCAAACAAGTGGGATGTCTGTGTAGGTAGCTGGGATGCAGCGAGTCAAATGCTTCAAGGTTCTTGTCAAAATAAGCACAGAAGATATAGGTTCTTCTTGATAAGATTGTTTTGCAGCACACACGCATGCTTCTCATTCCTCCCAGCATCTAACAGTTGGGGCTATTTTTAGAAATTCTTCTGATAATAATCATTCAGCAGAGTCGTTGAGGATACCGTAGTCTTAGCTGGAGAGTTGCATGATGATGTACAGAATGTTTGGACTTGTTGAAGAGTCTTCATGCAGGAAGTTTGTCCAGACCATCATATTCACCATGTGTTTTCATAACTTACTGTTTGTTGACTCCCTGCATAGACCTGCCATAAGGGAGGAGAAGTTTTAGGCCTGGCAGGAACCTGCTGCTTTTGGCTCACAGGTTACTTTAACCCTGCTTATACCTTTCAACAAGGTGAACTTTAAATCTGTGCACCCTGCCACAGATTTAAAAGAAGGGAGGAAAAATGGAACTTCAGTCAAGAAACGGATATTCTTATTCACTTTTTGCTATGAACCATTAGTCAGCTCTACTAAATATATTCAAATGTGACTGAAGAAGTGATCATGCTGCCCAAAATGTAGTTACCAATGCTATTTGGATGATCATGCATTTTTATCCTTTTTTCCCACCCTACTTTTCCTTTCCTCCTTCTTTTGGTATTGAGTTAACGAATTAAACTTTAGTAATGAAAGGTGCTCCTCACCTTCTTGAAATATCTCTAATAGGGCTCTAAATCCCTTAAACCTGTGACTGTTGCATATGAGTTGCTGCTATGTGACTCCAAAGAAGGCCTGTGCCTGCTGGTTTCAAGATCCGAAGTGATATGACAGCCTGTGGTTAAGGAGAAACTCCCCCTTTTACATCAAATATCCTTCATGTTTCCAGTGTTCATTGTTTTTGTCCCACAATGGAATAAATGCAGCTTCAAAATCAGGTGAGCTCTGTTACTTGTTCATATAATACTTGGAAAGGTCTTGCATTTCTTTGTTTTCTAATGTTTATGCCTTAGGAATCAACTTGGCAATGGGACTTTTAGACATCAGAAGTGCATTTGTGGGTACTTGGGATCTGCAAGTGCCCCGACACTGACTGAGGAACAGTCTCACTGTACTTGTTTAGGTTGTGTGAGATTGGCTTGAAAAGAGTAAGTTTAAGAGTAAAGTTCAGGTTTGTAGTTTTTTTCTCTTTTATTACATACAGTTAGTACCCCCAAGCTGACTTGTACTCAGTCTGTGTTGTAGGGATGGCTCCTTTCTTACATATATTCAAGAAGAGTGCTGCAAATATTAACTCTTACTAAAAATCTACAAGATTTGAAGCTTAGATGGTTTTGGTTCTTGTTTTTAGAATGCCAGACATCTTAATTGCTAAATAGTATGGCCTGATTTTCGGGACATTACATGTTTTACATACCCTCGGTATAAGCCTTTACTAGTGACTCTTTAACGGTAAGAATTTTTGTTTTAGGAAATTTTGGGAGACGCGTGGAGATAACAGTAGTCAGTGGTTTTCCAGTGCTATGTGATGGTTTAGTCATCCTGCTACCTGTGAGTAGCTTTCCCAACAAGAGTATTCCTATGTGAATTTAATTACGAGTACCTGATTACAACACCCTGCTGAGAGATCTCTCAGCAGGAGTTCTAATGAAGGTGTGCTGCTGGGTTTTTGCATCCAGCCTTTAAAAAACTACAGAAGAGCTTTTTTTCGTGCTTATTGTATTGAAATGCGATGATCTCTACCTTCCATGCAGAAAGTAAATGAATGAAAAGGCACGTGCAAGCCCTTGCTAATGTATTGTTGCTAAGAGCTGTCAGGAAGAACTGCAAACTCTGCCTGTTTAAAAAAGTTTGGTTTTGAGGCTTTGTTTAATGTGAATGCTAAAGATAGATTTTTTTTTTTTTCTCCCCATAATGAGTATGTTTGTTTAGTTTTAACACAATTTGTGCAGATGGTTCTTAGACTAGAGTAGTCAGGTAAGAGACTACCTAAAGTTGCTTTTTTGTGTTGTTTCATCTGGTGTGAAGAAGTACGCATGGCGTTTGGTGCATTGACATCGGGGGCAGCAACACAGGGAATGCTACAACTCCTGCTCACCAGCATCTGGGCTGGAAGGGGAATGAATCGTAGTCATCATACAGAGGCTGAGTCATCCGTGTTGTCTCTTAAGGTACCTGCCCTGTCTCTGCCCGCTGTTCTCCTGTGCGTACTGAGTGCCGTAAGCATCTGTCGAGCAGCACAGTTTAGGTGTTAGCTGCTGCGATGCACCCTGTCCTGTCTCCAAACTGAGATCCTTGAGCTAGCCGACTCTTTGGTGGCTTCTTCCCTGTCCCTGAGTCTGCAGCCCTTGGCTTTCACTAGAGGATGAAAACTGGGCTTTGGCAGGCTGATTTCGGATCGTTTTCCCCCTGCAATTCATCTCTATTTAGGAGTCTACATGCTGGGAATGAGGAACTATTTAAGTTAAAGGCAGTAATGCATAAGCGGTAAAAGGGCAAGATGAATGCTTAGAGTAGAACTTACCAAAGGTGACCCGGAGAAGAGGGCCCTGTGGCTATATTTTTACATCCAATGTCAGATAAACATTGCTAAATGCAGGTGGTAATGGTATATTTACAGTACAGGGACCAAACTGCCAAGTCTGTTTATAATATTCCATAATAGGCTGATTTTTGTATGAGACTTTTAGCTGGTTTTCATAATCCACTCTAATGAAATGCATTCAAAGCTTTCATAAGGGTTTTTCATTATTACATTTTAGGATAAAAATATGATTTTTTTTTTTTTTTTTGGTTTTGTATCACAAGGCAGAAAAAGACATTTGCAATACCTTTCACTCATTCTATCATTACTGGCCTTTAAACATAATGGAGTTATTAATGTGATTGTGTAGTGCTTCTTTATAATTGAATGTGCTTACCAAAACTCATCTGTTCCTTTTCCAGAATGGGACACCAGACATTGGCCTATAATTGATAGACAGTGTAAATTAGAGTCTGATTACCTTTGTGATGATTTTTACTTTTAATTTCAGATTAGTTTGTTTGGGGGAAAAAAAAAAAAAAAAAAACCCTCCTGACAGACAAAATGAATAGTGCATGTAGTTTCACATAGCAGGGTTTTATGCTTAATCTCAACTGTAGATGCACACAGTGATTATTTCATATTGCAAGATGCTCAGTTTATCAGTTGTTTGAAGGTTGTTTCAGTTGATGTAGTCAATTAGGATTCTAAGAATTCTGTTATTTTGACTTCTAAAAATTCTATTCAATTTTAATACTAATTGGTAAACATGCTATTTTACCTCCAAAATAAATAGGCATTCAGGTAATGACAAAATACTAGATTGCTTGTGACTTTTTTTCCTCAGACGTGGAATTAGAGTAGTATGAAACAGTCCATTCAAGTGATGCTATATGAGCGTTATGTATGTGTGGGGAAAAATATATGGAAAGTTTTTAAAAGACATCATCAGGTGCACTGATTGGAGCAGGACTTCGGCCATAAATAATATATGGATATTTTTTGAAAGGTGTAATACAATATATAGGCATGGACTATATTGATTTTAGCATTCCCTCTATATTGATTCTGTGTGTTGAGGACAGCAATGTTGTAGTAATATGTTTCAGCGTGTGCTGAGAATATTGTTCTTGGAGTTTTTAGAAAGATGTGTGGAAAGTTTTGCCTGTGACTCGGATGCCAGCTCGTGCTAGGGCCATGCAGTAGTGCGCACTGCCATGGGCAGACGCCAAGAACAATTTGTTTCTTTACCCTAACCAAGCCTACAGTCGTGGCAGCTCCTGAACTGAAAAATAGATGTAAATCATAGCGTTGGATGCAAAGCGAGGGCAAAGAAGCAGAGGAATGGAATTCAGTAGCACCAGGTAGCTAAATTGCCATCAGATAAGGCAGAACGGGATGCAGCTACTTTATGGTGTTAATATGAATAAATTCTTACCCTGTACTATGAATTTAAAAGTTTGCTGACATGCCTCTTTGTTTGCTTTAACGCTTGCTATTTTATTTTTTTGGTGGTTTACTGGTGATTGAAGCAGTAGCTTAAGTTTGTTTTGTAAAATTACCAAACAGGAAAAGAAGTAAATATATAAATAGGATGGCTGGAGATGCATGTAACAATATGTCTGAAGCATGCAGACAGCATTTATTGAAAAAAAATTTGTTCTTTTTGACAAGCATCTTATATTTTGTTGTACTTAAATGGATGTGAAAGGTGTGTTCAATTTTTCTCCTTGCTTTCCCTACTAATGGTGAAGAGTATGAAGAAATTATGCTCATTTGTATTCCTGGGCATAATATAAATGAAAAATGAGTGTTTTATTGGTAATGGCTTTATCAAATGCTATACAGTTGTCTCAGCCAGCATAACATATGATTTCACTGCAAAACAGAAAAATGAAAACAAAATGTTCAGTTTTAATAGCTAAGGGCTTTAAAAATAACAATAAGGCAATGCCAACTACTAGCCAGGCTCTGTAAACCTTTGCAAGTTGCATCGATGCAAGTTGAGGACTGCTCTGTAACAGCCCGAAACTCTACAGAGCTTGGGACTGAGCAGCTCTACCAAAACAGAGGTTCACTCTAGTCTTGGAAACCTGTCATGTTTTTCATGTAGTGTTTGACCAGATTCACTGAGTGTCTTTTCAGTAGTAAAAAGATAATTTTGCAGCTGTAACGGTCATATGAGCAGCAGAGCGACTAAATAAGCCATTATTTTGTATAAAGTTGAGTCAGTGTTTATATACAAGTATCTACATATACACAGACACACACCCTTCAAGGAATATTTACTGTGCTTTGAGTTTAAGGTTGTTTGCTGATCCAAAAAGCAGGCTCTGCATGCTTCAAATCTATGTCCATGGTAACATCATGATGTCTACATTTCAGGAGCTGAAGCACTGCCTCATTTTACAGAAGGTGATTCAACCTGATCAGAACACTAAAAAGCTTTGCTGTTAAAAACACTCTGAAATAAATAACATGGCAGAAGTTAATTAGAGTTTTACCTTTCATTTCTGCAATCTCTTATGTAAGTTTTTTTTTCCTTGCAGTGGGGAAAAAAAAAATCCATATTCCTTGATTTAGCAGCAGAAACATACAGATGTTTAATGTTTTCTTTAACTTTTTATTGGGGAATACAAGACAGTTTTGAGGATGAAGCCTCTGCATGTAAGTAAGTTAAAATAACCTGTCAGAAGTGGTTCCATACTGAAATTGTAAAAACCCTTCTGAGAACGGATGAAGAAGTGAGAATAATTGCAGTCACAACATTTATAAAGTGCAAAGTGGCTTGTTAAAGCCTCAGTGAAATACAGAGCAATTTAAGGAATGTGAGTCTCTTTGAGAGGCACAGGAAAATAAAACATTAACCTCACATTAAAATTTAGCTTTCCACTGTGAAAACTTGGCAGTGTTGCTCCTGATACAAAATAAAATGAAGGTAGAAAACAACCAGACAATTGAGCAGTAAATTATTAATGAAAATCAGGTTGACTTTGTTTAAATTCAGCTTTAAAAAAGTACAACTTGTTAATATCATTGAACTAATTAACTTCATTCATATGAAAAAAAATTATGATGAGGAAACTATAGACATATATAGAAAACAGCACAATTGTGGCAGATATCACATCTGGATATATTACATATGGATAAAGAGATGACTTTATTGAAAAAGTCATTTCTGTTTCTCTTTAGGATCATTATGAATGTCTTTCAGAGCTCTGTGGAAGGAAAAAGCTAATTATTTGAGTTTGTCAGTTTAGAAACTGTTTTGTTGAAATTGATATCTAAATCTCTGTCTGACTTCAATGGTGACCATGACAGATACTTCAGGGGAACTTATAGGACAGTCTGATGTCAGGAAGCTTCTTTTCCTAATCCATGAAGATGGTTACTTTATGATGTCCGGAAGTCTATGTGCATATTTTCATTGTATGTAATTGTAGATGACCTTACTATTTGCAATAATATCTGATCACTTTTGGATCCTGCTTATGTCTTGGTCCCAATACATCATGGCATGTTAAGGGTGCAGCATACACATAAGGGAGGGACGGAAGAGGTGGTTTTATTATAAAATTTGATCCTTTTGAGATTCATTAATTAGTCATGTCCTTTCTAAGGCACATGTATGGATGGGCAAAAGATTGATGGGTCTGTAAGATAGAGGGGGTTGAGAGAACCCCAGGGTGAATGGGGCTCTCAATAGTAAAAGTAAAAAGGCTCTCTGGGTAGTCTTGCAGATACAGACTTCGGGCTGATGCTGACATTTTCTGCCAAAATCAGGCTATGGCTGTTGTATGGAGTATCCATGTAAATATATTTAGTGCCTAAACTGTGTTGCAGGTTTTGGACAGATAAAATGTTCGTGTGACTGGTGCCGGAAAAAGACAGCACTGAAGCTAACGTGAAACAACCTTCATATTTGCTACAAAACTGAATACCATTTGAGCAAAAAATGTTTACATTTAAACCTGAGATGAGGAAAAAGGTCTCTTGTGAGGAAAGAAAAGGAATTGAAACAGGCAGCCTGCAGATTAAAATCCCAGGAGAGTACTTGGTTCTCTCAATTGGCTGCCGAAAGAACAGGAAAAGCTGATGTTATATGATATTAGTAGTGGAGAATATACACTAACAATGTCAAGGCTGGGTAGTATAGTCAATGAAGTATGAAAGAAGCAATAGCAACTTAAGAGGGAGCAGAGCTTAGAGTTTTGCTCAAGGAAATCAGTTCTCTGCTGTGATGTTTGCTGCAAAAAAAAATGTTTGTAGTCTGGGTAAACAAGCCTCCATTTTCATTAGGACAAAGATATGAGCAGAATTGTGTTTAATACAATGTGTCATAGTAGCAGTCTCAGCTCACCCAGTGAAAATCATTGATGGTCCTGTACTGCTCTTCACTGAGAGGAGACATTCACCCCAAAGTCAGTGGCCAAATTACTTTGCAAATTACGTTCTGCCTGCAGATGGAAGTTAACGGGGCTCTTTAGAGATTCAATTGCCTATTTGGGAAGATAAAAGTAAACTTCCCCTAGAAATGAATGAAAAAAAAATTAGACCCTTCATCTAACCTCTTGGTGCTATGGAAGGATCTTTTCAAGCAAACTTGTGATGCTCTGTAGTAGGCATCTTGTGGAAGGAAATAGAATAAAGACTAACAGGAAGGATGAAAAATCGAAGAGGAAATAAAGAGAACAAAGGTAGAAATTTTTGTTCATGTGTGACTATTAGTTTTATAGTGCTATATGCGCTTTTATTAAGAGAAATAACACATGTGCATTTATACACCCATATAAAAGAAGGCTTCCCCCGCTCCCTTTGTGCTCAGTTACAAGTCAGCACCCTCTAGTTCTTGAGCACTTGTGTTCAGAGGCATCTTTTAGCTTTTTATGACCTTGAATTTTGCAAATTTAAAAACATATTTACTGAGCAGTTCTTGTTGTGCCAACCCTGAGATGTTTTGTGTTAGGCATTTTCATGTTTCCACTTTCACGTACGGAAAGACACATACCCGTAATAGGAGTCTGTGCCAGGTACTTCTGTATTCTTATGCTTCTACATTTAATAAAAGCAAAGGGAGAGACAGCTAATTAAGAACAGCTAAATTCTGTGGGTAAATGGAATAGAAATAAAGCATTGTGAAAACATAATCTGAGTTTACACCATTTCAGCCTCCAAGTACTGCAACAAAGTGTACAGTGTTTATATAGTCTTTATGTTGCTGCCTGCTTATGGGCTTTATAACACTAAATAATAAGGCAAAAGAGCATCTTTGCAGCTGTTGTTCAAAGTAGAAACAAATACCCATCAACAGGATATCTTTCATCCTACTCTCTTTTTGCTGTAATGTGCAAAATATTACATTTAATATATTTGCCCAGGAGCCTGGGACTCTGAGTCTTCTGCGATGAACAGTGCTAGACTTGCAGACACTGCTAAGTGACAGGTCAGCATCTTCTCTTAAATAGGCTACAGTTTCCCACTGATACTTCCCAGCTCAGGTTATTAGCTTTCCTTAGATTCTAAGAAGAGGAATCGAGTCTAATTTGTCTGCACATATATGAAGCGCTGGTTAAGAATCAGTAGGTAACTGAACCACTTAAAACTTACTTAGATGTCTGCACTTTGTACGCTAGCACGAAAACAGGCAGCAGAAAGTGGTAGCAACTATAATTGATGCTGCTTCTCTGGTTGTGGCATTCATTTTGATTCCTTCTTTTTTTTTTTTTTTTTTTTTTTTTTTTTTTTTTTTTTTTTTTTTTTTTTTTTTTTTTGAAAGAGTTAAATTTTTATTAGTCAACCTTCAACATGATTATAGAAGTTGAAACCACAGGGAAGGAAACAGTGACAGCCTGGTATCCCAGAAATTATATATGGTTTTAGCATGATGGCTACTGCTACTAAAACAAGTTCTATCAATGTTTGATACAAAGGCAATTTAATGTCTTTTAATATCCTTAGAGATTAAAAAGATAGAAGTCCTCTGGCCATGTTGTTACTCAAGAAAGATTTTAATTCTAATTGAAGCCACTGGGAATTTAGCCTGCCTTACCCAGAATGAAGCCCATAAAACTATACTAAGAAATTTTTTTTTTTTTTTTTTTTCCCCTACTCCAGAGATCACTTCTCTGTAATGGTTATTCAGGTGAAGATGGTAGGAAACTCATTTCATATAACTAGTACTTTTGTTAACAAAAGGAATTTTAATTCTGCTGGCTTCCATTGTCTATAGTTTTTTTTACAGGAAGTGTGAAGTTTCTTACTGTTCTTCAATAATGTAAAAATTAGAAATTACAGCATTTCCAAGGTATGCGCATAGGGAAAGGTTGCACATGTTGGCTGAGCAACCAAAGTACTTGGCTTGGTGAATTCCTACCTTCTGGCTATGTTTTTAACAATTTTCTCTAGCTTTGAGCAAATCACCTTCTATTTCACTTCCATTGTTGATAAAATGGGAAAATGATATTTAAGCACAGTATTTCTTAAAGATACTGTGCAGATCTGTGAATAAATACATTTACCGTTCTCTGATTACTTTTAGTGTATCAGAACATCACTATTGAGCTTGCTGACTGCACCTGTTTAATATCCCAGTGTTGCCCAACTTGTAGATTATAAAATGATACTTAGTGACATAATTTACAATAGAGCTAAAACTGCTGCTCTGGAAGCAAGTTCAGTGCTCATCCACTGCTCCCTAGAAAAAGCTGTAAAGTACACAGATTGTCTTTTCCTTAGTTATTATAAGGATTTATTTGTTCTCTAGTTCTAATATCCACTGAAGGTTTTCTCTGTCAGTATTAACTTTTTGGATCAATAAATTGTGATACTGATCTCCAAGAGAAGTCGATGTCTGCCAACTATCATTTCAGTGTTTACTTTTGTTGAAAAGCGGTTGTAGGAAATTAAATTGGCTTCTCTCACTGGATGACCTACAGTGCGTGGTCCATATTTTATGGTGCAATTAACTAAGGTCAGTACATAAGCCTCTTGTGCAGATTAAAGGCAAGATTGTATAGATAGATTGTATAGATAGAAAAATCCCAGCTTTTGAGGGGGATTCAGCTTTCATTTAAGGAACAGCATTGAAGGCTGAAAGACTGGGAGATGGCTCCTGTTTTCTTTTTTTTAGGAAGCGTAGGCTTAACAATGTGCATTTTTATATTCGTGTTCTGGTGTGCTCCTTGGAAAATATTGACTACGTTTTACCAGAATGGTGTGTGCTTTCCACTTTTGCTCAGTAATTTGAGTGGTGAGTGGGTGGAGACACAAATAGTGTGGCCTTGCTCAGGAAGGCTCGTAGCAGTGGCCTTGTTGCAGCTTCAGCCCGTTTTTGCCCCGTTTCACCTGAGGAAATTGATGAACCTCTTTGACAGGCAACCTTGGCCAGCACCTCTGGTGTCCCCAGCCCTGCCCCAGTGCTGTGGTAGCAGGGAGGGTTGGCTTGAGGCAGGAGCCAAACCATGCCTGGTCGCCCCCCCTTTCCTTGTCTGGAGTTGGTCGGTCCCAGCCTTGCCTTGGGACTACAGAGCTCGGTTGGGTAGAGTTGAGGCCAGCCCATGGCCTGAAGGAGAGAGTCGGCACCGTTGGGTGGCTGGTCCCAAGGGAACTGGTTTGCCATGGCTGGGGAATGGATGTCCCCCAGCTGCTGAGAGCGCGCACTGGCCTCGCTTTGCCTTGCGCGCTGCATGAGCGGTGCCCTCAGGTAAAATCTCAGAAGTGACTGTGTGGGCCTTCAGAGTGGCGGCCCCACGTGGCTGCGTTGCTGCTCTGCCAGCAGCAATCACCTGGCAAAGTATGAGAAACGGAGGTGTCCTGATAGCAGTGCTAGTAACTGCTGTCAGCATGGGAGCCTCGGGCTTTAAGGAGGGCCTGCGTGCAAAAAAATGAATGTGGGAGTGATGCACTGCGAGGCAAAAGCAATTAGCACAGGTTAATGCAATGGTCACTGTGGTCTGCAACGTGCTTACAGCAAGATAACAAAATGACACCAAGTTTAAAACTGACTGGTAGCTGCTGCAGAAAGAGCTGCTTTCTGTTGCATCCAGCCAAAAAGGAGGGATTGTGTCCTCAAGCAAGACCTCCAACTTGCATCTGCAAGCAGGCAACTGCTGTGGGGCAAGTTTGCTTTCTTAGGCTTTTCTTCCTTCTTTGCTTGCATTCCTCTCCAGAGGTCTCCTGATCGTTAATCACCTTTTTAATGTTTCTCCCTAAGGGTTAGTGACATCCGCTGCCTTGCGGCGATTGCACAGTCCATGTGCAGTTACCTAGAGACAATGATGTAGGTTTAGGCTGATCTACTCTAGAAATTAGAAGGGAAGGAAAAAAAAAAAAAAAAAAAAAACACACCTTGAGCATTGGTCATTGAAATCTTGGGACAATTATCTGCAAACATTTAATGTCCATCTGTTGAATTTTAACGCATAGTTCCAGAGGGGAGGAAAAAAAAAAAAAAAAAAGCATGCTAAAAACACTCAAAGACAAGAATGCAGCCTTTTTTTCCAATGTAGGCATGACATTATTTTCTCAAATGTTGTTTGGGGAGCAGCTGTCTTGTTTGATATTCAGATTTTTTTTTTTTTTCCATATAGAAATAGAGTTTAGGAGATTACAACTTTGAAATATCTATGCCTTTTAGAATAGTAAGAAATTTCCAGTAATACAGGGAAAAAGCCCAGTCTATAAAACCTAGTGACAGTATTTTGCAGTAAAAACATGTAAAATATATACTCCGTCCTGCAAAATTAGAGTATGTCCTAATTTACCCCTGTTTTGCCTAATATGAGTAATTATGATATGAAGAGTGTTGAACATCTACTATGACACTTAACGTGGGATTATAGCATAATGGTGTAGCATCTCCTAGTTAATTCATGACTAAAATCAGTCAAGTTTAAGCCAGACTGTCTGCTTTTTTGCAGACAGAATTGGGTTAGGGAGTGTCAAATAAGAAGTACCTCCTTAGGTGAATACCTCTCAGTTGTGTGGGTTTTTTATTTGGCTTTAGACTCCGAAGTGTGATTATGACAAATAGCCTGTAGCTGGTAAATCTACATGGGAGGTGTTATATAATTTGAAATTGTTAACATGTCCCTTCAGGAGGGCAAGCTGACAGTATCTCTCAAGGCAGCGATTAGTTTGGAGAGGTTTTATTTTATTTTTAATAGCTCAAGAAGCAACCCTTTTGATAGTGTCTCTCACTTCTTTTATAATAAACTCTACCGGCACCACTGGGTTTAATTAATTTACACTCGCAGAGAAGCTGTTCTGCGTTCCTTGTGGAGGGGAACTGCTGAAGTTGTTGGAAGGGCTAACAACTGGGTGGTTTGACCTTTCTGAGGTTCTGGCAGTGTTTGAGGCTTGCAGGAGCTGTGGCTTGTGGGGAGCTGAGCAGGTACCGATCTGCTTGCAGCTTTTCGAGCCAAGGCTGTTGTAATGTTTAAAATATTTTTTTTCTGTCTTTGTGTTCGCTTCCAGTTGCATATTAGTGTTTCTTGGTTTGTTTTGGAAAGCAGCTATTTGAGTTTTTTTATTAAATTTCTTTTTCATTCCATGTATGTTAAAAGACAAATTATCCTCAGCTGAACTGGCTGCTTGTTAGACAGACTAATCTCAAATAGAAGGTCTCCAGTTTTGACTGTGCTTTGAATTTAATCTGAAAGAGCTGTATTTTACCTCCTTTTAAGAAATATTAGAAGTCTCTTTCTGTGAAGAACCAGCTCAGGCGTGTAAACGTAACAATTCATGGTTACCAGAGATTCAGCAGAGATCCTGACTTGCTGACATGCTGTAATCTTTCTTATTCCCAAAGAACCCTTGCCTTCCACAGGCTATAAACTGCTCATCTCTGCCTTCCTCCTAGAAAATAATTAGCACATTCCCCTTTGGTTTGCCTTTACTAACCTCCCTTTTGTTTAAAAAATACCTATTGTCTTTTCTTTCAGTTACAGCGTAATGATGCCATGCTAACTAAGCACAGTCGTTTTCTCCATATGTATTCACCTGGGAGTCTGTGCCCTCTATATCAAGTCTGGGAATGGATTTTGGGGTCCCAAATCTGATCTCTCTCTCTCTTCTTTTTTTTTTTTTTTTTTTAAATTGAAGCAGTTTGTTGAATAAAACTCTGTGTAGGAATCTCCTCTTGCCTGCCTGCTTCTGCACTCCCGGGTGCCACAGTGGGTTCTGCTGTGGAGTCCTTGCTCATAGGCAGAGTTGTATTGGCTCGTAGCAATGCAGTTACCCCAGCAGTTCATTGCATAGGTTGAAGTCATTAAATCAGCCTGCAGTGCAAAGCCTCAGCAGGAAAAGGGAATAGACTCCTGGCTGTTCATGCAAACATGATTTTTATGCTCTCCATTATCACTTTGCTTTCCTTTTTTATTTTAACTCTTGAGAATTTCTTTCTTGACAGGTGTTGGATGTTCTAGGTTTCTTCAGAAGAGTTTTTGATGATGATGATGTTTCTATCTCTTTCTTAAAACTTGTTTTGTTCTTGTATGCTTATTACCATTCAGAAATGCAAACAATTTTCACACTACTTTTTGCAGCTCTGTCATTTATAAAAGTAATTATGTCAACCAATAAGTTACTAAAATACTGTGTAACAGAGGCTAGGTTCTTAAATCAGTCATTCAGACATTGTGTCCAGATACCTCCATTGAGGTATATACCAATTTATTTTCAGTATTAAATTTGATGTTCTCTGTTTTCATATATGAATACTCATTAGCAAGATATATTGATTCATTTTAAAGTGATCTTTTTTTAAAAAAAAAAACAAAAAACACATTGATCCAAGTTCTTTCCTGTAACATATAGCTTTCCTATCGGCTTCACTTTTTAATTTTATATCAGGACATCAAAAAAGCTGTTTATTGAATAATAAAGAAATAAACTTAAAAAAATAGAAAAGATATACTGTGTATGATATATTTTTTCTATTTTCAGTTATCCTCCTGTGTTTTTTTTTGTAAACAAAGTATTTTTGTATATTTGTGCTTGTGTTTTACTTCTTGAAAGGAGAATTAATTTGGAATACTTAATACAAAAATACTTAGGCAAAAGTAACATGTTTAATCTTTTACTAATTAAAGCTATATTATTAGCAGTTGCTTTTTCAATTTAATTCTATTGATTCTTCTTCTAGTTTTAATACCTACATTGTGTTTTTTTGAGAATTTTTTTTTTTCTTTAGAATGAAAAAAGATGTCCTTGAAAAGAGCAGTGTGGTGCTTTCATGCCCCAAGCTTAACTGGAAGAGCTAACGGTTCCGTGCTTTTCTTTCAGAGTGCAGACATGAGCCCAGCCAGCAGTACCGCTTCGCTTCCCGTGAGTCCTCTTCCTGAGGAGCCCACACTCTTCAAGGTACAGTTAACTGGTCTTATAATGAATGCTGAGTATGACTTTTGGCTGATTGTATACTGATACTTATATGCTGTGAAGTGCTGGAACTGTTTCTTCGCTTTCTTAAAATTACTTTGGTAACAGCTGATATGCACCTCTTAAGAAATATTTAGAAGAAAATATTCTTTTTTTTTTTTTTTTTGGAAAGGATCTTCTTCTGCTAACAAAAGAGGCTAAAACTAAAAAATGTGATTTAAAAGCATAATGGACACTATTTTTTTTTATATATTTTGTCGGCTAGTGGTACCTTTAGGTATGTGCATGTATACTTTTCCTTCAACAGATTTTTATATAGGTGCACTTCAAGTGCATATTGTAATAACACAATTTGTTTTCTCAAACATACAAGAAATAATAAAGGCATCTCAGAAAACAGTTTCATTGTAGATCCAGTCTAAACCACAGGACTGTCACTGTTGTTAGTTATGTTAATCATTGTCCTTTGGTGGTGCACTGGCTGCAAGAGGTGGATACTTCAACTCCCTTTTCAGCTTTTCAGACAAGGAAGACGCAAGTTTGGTTTCAGGACCATCATTGTCTCAAATGTTTGTCATATCGTGACCAAAATTATACTACTACTAAAATTTCTCCCTTCTTCAGCAAGTTTCTTACTACCATACAAAGGCAGTTAGTAGCCTGAGTTGTTCTTGGTTCGCTTTGTGATGACGCCAGAGGAAGCTGAGCAAGTGGAATTGATGAAATTTTCTAATTATACATTTGTGTCCCTCTTGCACATGCCTTCACTGCAAGAAATAATAACCTGTCTCAGACCGTGCCAACGTCATGAGACACCTTGCTTTTCTTCTCTTTCCTTATGACTTTCACTGCAGAAAATATAGTGATTCCCGGGGCCACACATGTCACCTACACAGGTGGTACCTGTAGGCTCCCCTCGGTGTCCTTGTTTTTGAGACCCCTGGCTCTTGATCCTTTTTAGCTGAAACCGAGCAATTTGTTCCAAGATACTAGAACACACAGATCTCTTTCCCATGGGAAAACATCTTAAATAGACATTGAAATGTTCTAAATGTTGTAAGGCAGACTCTGTGGTTACTGTTTCTCCCTGTGCTTTGGAAAGAGAAAAGGAAGAGGTGGCTCAGTCAATCTAAAGGTAAGAAAACCGGGTCTGAAATAGCAAATAGTCTGAAATGATAAATGTTTGAGTTAAGCTCCTCAGCTGATGTAAATCTGCACTACTCTCTTTAGCTTAGCAGCACTCTGACAAATACGCTACAGCTCATTTTTAAAGGAAATGGTGCTTGTGTAGCTCAAAATGGATTGTAAACAGCTTCTTTGAAGTGGAATAGTTACTCAAATAAAGAAACAAGACGTTTCTTAATATTAAAAGTCCCTTTTTATATTTTATAGTAGAAAATTTTACAAGAGAATGAAAAATAAGGCATGCAGCTTTATTTAGTCTTTCATTTTCAGTCAATTTTCAAAACAGGAGGTATATTTTCCTCTGGAATTTATGTAAATTTTGAGATCAGACCAAAAAAAAAGTCAAATGTGTCTCAGAACCAATACCATTAAGTAGAAATAAAATAATATAAAATGCAGCAGTTTCTGTTATTGCTTTCTGACTCACTCGGAGAGAGCGCAATATTGTTTCAGTTGTAATGTGAGCGAAGGGTTTTACAAGCCATAGCCCTTTTAAAATACTGTCAGGCTACAGTATTGGCTTTTGGTAATGGGGTGATATATTTGCCATACCAGCATGATAATAACACTTGCCACCTCCTCGCTGTATGAAATGAAAAAAAAATATGAAAATAAAAAAAATGTACTCTGTGATTCTGAAAACATAGATGCAACAAAACAGGGCGGTATGAACACTTTGTCTTTTTGAATATTTGAGGATTGCTTAAGTTAGTAAGCTTTTGTATTGAACAGTAAAATGAAACAAAGACCCTGTTCTCAGTCATATTTGATTTTATACTAAGAAAGAGAACTGTTCCTTCTTGGATTTCTGCTTTTCTGTGTTTAAAAAAAAAAATAAAAAAAATGAAAGACCTGAGAGCGCAAAATTGCTGCAGGCATTATTCTGGAATATTTTGGGGAAAATTGGTTATAATAAAGCAGGGGATGTTGACCTGGGCCTGTTAGAATCCTTTTTAAAATTTATTTCTTTATTATTCAATCAGTATATTTTATTTGTGTTAATACAACATCTATAAGGAGTGCCGATGGTATCTAAAAACAGGAAAGGAAAAGATTAGAGTAAGAACTTCAAGACAGCCAACTCGAGACCCATTTAAAGGGTAAAAGCAATCAGAGGAAATAAAAGCACAAGGTCTAGCAACCTTCGCTGCCTAACTCTTGTAAATAGTACAATAGAAAAGGAAGTTGGTTTTGGCTGAGCAAAGAGCACAGTATTCAAAAAGATAAGCAATTTTTTATGTGGCTTCCATTTGCTTTTCGTGGTGCAGAGTTAGCTGTAAGCTTGAGTATGGAGCAGCCTTCCCTAGCTGAGCACTTGAAAAGCTTAGAAAAAAAAAAAAAAAATCCTGTTCAGACAAGTATGCAGACATTGCATGCTTCAAAAGCTTTTCTCTCCCTCAAATCTAAACCAATTTTCAATGAAAACTCAAAGACATTTCTTTGCCATCGTGGTTATTTTTATATCAGATTTCAGCTTTTTATCCTTATCTGTTTTCCATAGTTAAAGCTATTAAAAAAACAAGACCTTTTCCTGCATTATGGGGAAAGTGTATGTCCTTTCTCTCAAAAGAACTTCTTTGGTGGTGGTGGTCTTTAACTTAAGCTTTTTTTGTAGGGAAGAATCTTATTTTGAACAGTAATTTATCCTTCTGACATTATATTGTGTTCTTTGGAGAACTGGAGAATTAAAGCCTTATCTATGGAAAAAATGTGACACAGCAGCTGAAAATTTCCTGAATTAAGAATTTGAAAAACAGGGTAGAATGGTATGTGTCATGCAACCTTAACACAAGTAGTTATTCTACATTATAATAGCAAAACCGTAGCTGGCACAGATGTGACTGACATTTAATTATAACTGCTTATATCTTTGTTTATAAGCTGTAATTAAAATAATTTTGTCTTTCCACTCCTTTTGAAAATCAGTGAAGGGAGGGGATATTTCTAAAAGGTCGACTTACAGAGCAGCATCTCATCCATCTTTTAGAACCTGTTTCGTTCTCCTCATTATAACATGCTTTATTATAACAATATATTCTTAATTTTGAAGTTACTTGGAAATAAAGTAACAAGAACTTCTAAGGTGGGAAATCCATGAGAGCTACTTAGTGCATGCTGTGGATTAATTGTATTATCTAATGATACAACATCTATCAAAATGAGCAGCAGTGTCAACCACAATCACAATTGTACTCACTGTAAGCACATTGTAAATACTAATCATAAAAACAATTTATTAAAACCATGTTTAATTTCATTTGCGTTTCATTATTAACCTCAGCTGTGCTTCATTAATTGGCTTTAAGCATAAGAAATAAAAAAAAATCTGAATATTCTTTTTTTTCTACTAAGAATGTAAGAATTTCCTAAGCATTTGTTACCTTACAATATTCTGGTTTGTGTAATTAATACTCCTGATGCTAAAGCTGAATGAGAAACAGAAGTGTCAATACAAGCAGCAAAAGTGAACAATCCTTAGCAGTAGAAGTCAGATCTGTATTAGTAGTTCTGCTGTTCATCCTGGGGCTCCATGGGCTATGGCTCCATCCTTTTTTGGGTAGTGGTGGCAATTAACCCATGTAAGTGTAATCAACTGTTAAGAACTAACAGACTGTGTGGAGTGAACATCAAGAACCTTGCAAACGTTGTTTTCTTGTTTGAACAGCTGATTTGTGGTGAACGAAAAAAATGTCTCCAAGCAGAAGCCATCTTGATGTGCCTGTAGGTAACTTAAACACCAGATACTGTACATGGATGAGACAGGCAAATATTTACACAACCAGAAAATAAACTCATGTTCTCAGATCTTACCTCTAATCCTTCAGGGACTACAGGTCAAAATTTGGTCTGAGAATAAAATCATTTGTGCTTTTATTTACCTGAGAGATCATTCAAACAGATGTGTGCAGGCTCAGAAATACAGTTATTCTAGTAATCATTAAAAGATTAAGCTGTTCTTTTTATTTTGTGTTTTTTTTGTTTTGTTTTGTTTGTTTTATGCCTTTCTTACGAATATTTCCAGAAGCTACCAGAAATTTAAATGGTTCTTCAACCAGACATACAGTTTGGTCATCATCATTTTTCAGTTGGCAGGGTTTTCAGAAGACCTTAAAACTGAATGTTGTCAGCACTATGAGGGTAAATATTAGGTTTATTAGGTTCCTTTGCTCAGGTAGACATGATATCACACAGTGAATCCTGATAAATACCTACAGGGTGTTTTCCTGCTGAGCGTTGTGTATATAAGTGGAAAAATCATAAGATTTGAAGAATTACAGGTTGCTGAAAGCATATTATCACCAGAGATTATGAAAAAAAGTATTTTCTTGAAGCTTTACAGGGGGATCCTGATACCCCAAGTAAGAGCACTTTAAGTTCTTTGTCCTAATCAACTAAATACAGACAGTAAATCCTCCTAGTCTCACGTTGGCAAGTGACTGCTAGGCACAAGTAAATCTGGAGGAGCACATGGGTATTCAGAAAATAGGATGGATGTTCTGTTAGTGAGTACTGTTAATCCAAGTGGGACAAAATGAAATTCTATTCAAATCATTGACTACAGAAGCACATGCCTTCAACCCAAGGATGACATGGGTTATGGGACAGAGGCGTAGAGTGTTTTCTTATATTTCCTTGAAAATAATTAAAATTTAGGAATAACAAGTATGTAAGAATTATTTAAATAATAGTAATAAAATAAGTTTCTGGAATTTGCTGAAACAATCGGTTTATCCATCCTGCAATAAATTAGACAACCCAAGGATATGAAAATGGATTTCCTACATCTCACTTGACTATTTTCATAGTAGCAGACAGTCTCCTTCTGACCAGTGTTCCCATCTTTCTCCTTAATAAAACTTAGAAGCTTGCATGGACAATAACACATTTTTGAAAAATAAATTTGTCTTTGTCAAGTAAATATTTTCAAATGAAAATTATCCAGTAAATAGTTCCTTAATTTCTTTATTGAAACAGTCATATGCTGTCTAACTGAGTAATGCTAATAACCTAGCCACATGTTTTCAAACATATAATCCTTTACTGGAGGAAATACGGGCTTCTCATTTTGAAATTCTTGTCAAGTTGGATGCATGAGGAGTGAGACACTAAAAATAAGTGACTGGTTTTGATAATGCTATCATAAAGATGAAAAAGGCAGGCATTCTGGTAAGTAATTTAGACAGCAGTTACTGAGAGTGGGATATATTCAGTTGATGTCAGTCATGTAAAATTAAAGGCAAGATTAAATAGCTGAAACATAGACATCTTGTGCCACTTGAGAAACCCAACTACGTACTGCCTTCCTCCCGCTGCTTCTTTAGTCCAGAGCAAACTTAATCAGGGTGTGTTGAGTGCTGCCCTATTGTAACAGTTAGTGTCATGTCCACCTTTTTTTTTGTTTTGTTTTGTTTTTGTTTTTTTACACTTGGCTTAGTGCCTTGGTCATGCTACATTTTATGTTAAATTCTAATCTCCCTTCTGAGCCAGGTGTTTATCAGGGTTGCCTCATTTTGCTGAGGAAACTGGCATGTGGAGGCCACTGAATGCGCAATGCAATTGAGCTGTAGGACTTAATGTTTCTCTGGGACTTTTTCCATATGTGGTTCCTCCTCTTCAACCTTGTTCATTGTTGCATTATTTTAAAGCTAGTTCAGTATTTAAAAAAGAATTTTCTCTGTATTCAAATATTATAAAAGAGTTATAGTATTACTGGGGTAAGTTTCTTGTTCTTGATAAGTGAACTACTGTGATTTTAAGCCATAATATCTGCATTCTGTGCTTCATGATCTTTTCTTTGCTTCCAAAATACTGATGGTTATCTGTAAATGAAATATATTTACATGTCTCATCATTTGCTCAGGAATCATCAAGATGTCTTTTGTCTGCAAACTTAAATAAACGGAGTCAAGTACAAGCACTTTTGTTTGCTGAAGAATTCTTAAGCGTGTATTTGGCTCTCTGTGTTAGTTAGGAAAGTTACATCTCATAGGAGAAATGTGCATCTTGTGCAGATTAAGAAGCCTGTTTAGTCGTACTTCATATATCAGAGACCACTGGATGTTATGAAAATATATCACACTGAGGCATTACAAAGTGTAGACCATTTACTTATTAAGATGTCTAAATGGGCTATAGTGGAAGCCATTGGAAATATATGCAGGAAGACAACATTTCTAATTTGAGCAGATTACTGTGTTACCTTTTTTTAAATATTTTATGTTTTACCTAATGTAATATATTTGTAAACACTATCTGATAAATTGTTGAGCATGTGATGCATATAGAAATTGCTATAAAAGAACAAGCAATGCCTTTAAGACTGAAGGATTTGCTGCCGGGAGGAAGAACAGCCATTAAAAAGCCAGTCGTTCAGTCCCAGCCAGCTGAATAATGGACAAAATATTCACCAGAGTGTCTGACAAAAAGTGTTAGAGATTGACTCAACCAAGGAATAGAAACCTTTTTTCATCTGTTAGATTTGTATATTCAAGTAGGGATTAATTATGGAGATGGGAAAGGGGGATGAAGTTTT
This sequence comes from Nothocercus julius, assembly GCA_013398735.1. NCBI lineage: Eukaryota > Metazoa > Chordata > Aves > Tinamiformes > Tinamidae > Nothocercus > Nothocercus julius. Next base: position 506,051 of record VZSV01000214.1, on the reverse strand, counting down.
ATTTTGGGTATATTGTCTAAATATTTTAAGCTCATTTTGTCTGGTTTTCTCTTAGATTTTCCCTCTGTAGCACTTTGAGAATATCTGTATTTCAGATGTCTTTAATATGTGCATAGAAACCAAACATAACCAAGTGAAGATTGGATTTGAGGGATAATGATTTGTATTCAAAGCCAATTAAATATCAAACTTTTACAAGTAATTTTACCCTGCTGAAGTTTGGGGATTGTCTTTCACTAAAATGCCTAAATTAGTACTTTTTTTTTCATAGCCTGCCATGTCTGCATCACATTTAAAATGTCTAGGAAAGCTGCACGGACTGAAAATCCTCTCTATCCTATAAAAGCAGATGCAGTAAGAATATTAAAAAGGGAACTCGGAAGGAAATTGGTGACAGTGCATGTAGAAAATAATTTAAAAAGGTACAAGAACATTTATTAGTGAGTGTGAATGTCTGGAATGTTCACAAAAACTTTGTTGTTAGTCCTATTATATTGCCAAAGAAAAAAATTGGTGATCCTGGTTTTCACACTGGTATTGTCACCATGACAATATTTCTCAGTTTTGCAAAGAAACGGGTCTGTAAAGGACAGTTTCAAAGTTCCTACTTTTTTTTCTGACTGGTTTTAATAGAGCTGTGGCTCTTTTTTTGTGGAACTATTGGGGTTGCCGTAAGTCAGTTTTTGTTGTTTGCGAATGTTTCTGTGTTTTAGGACTGCAAATAAGCGTTCCTGTGCGTGCAGGGAGCGCAGGGCACCCGCTTTGCACAAGCTCCGGCTGCACCTCGTTTCCGGCTCCCCGAGGGAGCCTCCCGCCATTTTGTGGCAGGGAAAGGGTCGCGTTGAAGCGCGGGGCTTCCACTGGCGTTGCGTCCGCGCGTGCCTGCGGTTCAGTGGGAAGTGCTTTGTCTCTTCCCCGGAAATTTGAAGCATTTTGGACCTGGCCTGACACGAAGCATGCAGACCCAAAGCTGTGCTGTTTGTGTGCCAAATGGTGGAGCTGTTAATGAGATATTCGTCACCCTTGCAAACTAAGGTTGGTGTTTGTAGGTGTCTTCCCTCATTCTGTTTGTGTTCTGATAAATCCCTGTGGACGCTTGTACAACTGTGAGTTTGTATAGCTGGTGGATATTGCTGTGTTTATGAGCATTTCGAATAAGTAATATAGATTGCCCTTTAAATTATTAATCCTTTAAATTTTTTACTCCTGACTGCCGAAATCAATTCTCCCTCCACAGCTGCAAAATGGCGGATCGCAAGCCTTGGCCCTCAGTGATTCCCTCAGCAGCGCGACTGAGTGCTGATTTGTTAGCAAAATGATAACTCCTTATCATGACAAGAAAAAGAAAAAAAAAAAAAAAGCAAAATTATCTGACTGTAAATGAAAACAGCATTATTAGTGGGCTTAATGTATTTTTATAAAGCAACATGCACTTCTTTGAAAGTGGTCTTTGGAGAAAATGTAATTAATTAGAAAAAGAAAAGCAAAAATGTTATGAAGCCATCATTTTTCTGATATATCAGTGCTGCATTCACATAAGTGCTACTTGTATGTCACCTAGATGTTTTCAACATGGAAATTTGAGGAGACTCATGGGCATAAATATAGATTTATTGCGAGGCGTCGAGATTTTTGCAAACACTGACTGCGGGGCCAGTGGGTGTTACACACCCACTGACTGCCATGGGCAACAGAGGCCATCTTTCCTGCCTTCAAGCTCCAGCTATATTAGTTATTTGGCCCCAAGCTCTGGCCTGCTCACAGGGCTGATCTTCTGGATCAAGACAAGGGGTCTTCAGCTCCTCCGCTGTCCCGCTCAGGGAGCGCAGGTCACTGTGCAGACACATCTTCCCAGTCACAGGCATGTGGGGGATATTCTCCTTTTCCTTAAACAGAGAAATGGTATCTGAGAAATAGCTATAATACTTTAAGAAAACTTCTAATTCACTTAAAAAATAATAATTGCTTACTGCTTGACTAGTCAGCTCTCTAGATAGTACTACAAATTCAAAACTCCACAGAGTGACAAAAGTACTTGAAAAAAATCCTTTGAAGCTTGTGTCATTTTATGGAAAATGTAGAGTGGTTAATATTCCTCTCTACAGTCCCTTTCTTTCTTATTACTTACTTTTTCCACAGAGTCCTTTCAGTTGAATGCAGAAGTGAGTTTCATTTTATTCTCTCCTATTTGCTTCACCTTTGGCAGTCTGAACACAAAGGGCTTGAAAATATAAATGGCAGATATTTGCTAAGATTTTTAGTCACTCTATGTCTGCAAAAGGAAAAGATATAAGTATCCAATTATGTTCAAGGTTTTATTTTATTTTTTATTTTTTTCCTGCTTGTGGATATCCTGATCACTCAGGTGCTCCTAGGAAAGTCTAGCCCTCCTCCATGAATCATTCGAAGCAACAAAATGAGCAATCTCCATAATGCAGATGAAAATACAGCAAAGCATGATGTTGTGAACTGGAGTGCAGCCCATCACTTTGTCAGGTGCTTCTATCCCTCAGAACATCGGAGATTTTTCAGGTAAAAATGAAGAAAAATAAGAGTTCAGCCATATGTAGCCTTTAATGTCAGTGTGAGCCTAATGGCAGAGGAGCAAGCAGTCCAGGAACAGCGATGCGCTTTAATTCAGTCAAAAGATTGGCAGCAAATAAAGCGCTTGTTGTTTGCATTTGGTGAGGCTGGAGTAGTGACTTCGTAAGATTTTAGCAGACTGGAAGGATTTTTAGCAGCTTGAGGCTTGCGTTTTACCATACCAAGAGCCAAGGGAAGGGCCCTGCAGGCTCAGCATTGCTGGGCAGTCCGTATCAGCAGTGTCCAATTCAGGATGAATGGGTGGGTGGGTTGATCGTGTCAGTCGGAATACGTCAAGTTAGTCCTTTGTAGCGAAGGACTGGTTTTCTCAGATCCCTTCAGAAATGTAAGTGTGTGATTTGGGACACCACTGGCCTATATATAGCTTGTCCCAGTGACTGAAGTATTAATTAGTTTTTGTTATCTGAACCAGTTTTAAAATGTCTGTCCTGACCAATGTTCCAATTTGTAAATGTATTAAATAAGTCTGAAAACAGATGAATATAAAAGAGATGCTCTTAACCTACCTTTTCAGCATTACAAAATGTATATAGTTCTTCCAGGGAAATTCATCAAAGGTCTCAGTTGAAAAGATGTCTTTGCAAATGTCCTGTATACATAGTTTATACATAGTGTATAGTATACACATATTTAGTACACATACTACATTTGCATGTGCAGTTTAGAGATAAGTTTTATTACTTTTTTTTTTTTTTAAAGACAAACTTAATTTTATTATCATTTAATGACTCTTAAGCTTATGAGTCATTTTGGATGGGGAAAGTTTTTTTTTATTTTTAATTGAGTAACATCTTCATTCTTCAACATACAGGCGTTATTGGAGTAAAAAAAAAATCAAAATGATGCTGTCACACTGTGTGGCTCATGGCATATTAGACTGTTCAGGAAAGCCAAGCATTTGGCAAATTGTGATAGTCACTTCTCATTAATATAAAGAAGATTAATATATATGTAGTCATCACTCTGGTATGAACAGCAAAAGTAATGCAACGTACTCTCATGTGAACACTTTCTTGTCAGAAGTTACAGACATTATTAAGGCACAGCTCTAACTAAAAAGTTATTTGAAAGTGTTCAAGTGTGATAAATAAAATGACTACAAAAGAGCTAAAATGGTATTTAAAAAATCTATTCAATTTTGCAGGAATGCAACAATGTTACAGACCTAGACATAGAGATAGCTTTAAATGAAACATTTTAAGAAGAATAACTGGAAGAATGATACAACTGGAAGGGTAATAGAGTTGGTATAAGAGCTATCATCTCAGTAATAAAAATCAATTGATGATGCTGACTGACATTTTAAAATTCAGTTTAAAAGTCTGAGTTGTTAACTATTTCATACTTCCTGTTAAAAAAGATACAGTGAGCTTCACAAATCTATATAACATTCCAGCGAGTGGACATATTCTGCAGATCTGCAGATCACTATGCTCGCTAGGAAAAAGGACACAGTGTCTAGTGACATTAGTTAGCCACTCAACAGGTAGGTGTCAGATTTAAGTTCATTTGTGGTTAGTCTGTTTGCCATATAGCTCTACTGGAGTTAACTTCCTACCTTATTTTTATGTCAAGGGATTGGAAGCAGTCTTCATTTGTAAATATGAAAAGCTATGTGAAAGCACAAATAGACATGAAGATTATGGATTAATATTTTTGGAATTTGTAGTGAGAACATTTGATAATTCAGAATTACCTTATTAAGAAAACAAAAGCTTATTCAGGGAAAGTATATCAATACATCTGTATAGCAGATGACTTACAAGGTGATCCTTACGCTTGTCAGTCTTTATTACCTGTGTGAAATTCTGAAGTGTGTTTAAATACACACACACACACACACACACACACACACACACACACACACACACACACATCCTCTCTCTATATAAAATACAGCTTGGCAGGACTGCAGCCTATTGCACAGTCGCAGATGGCGAGGAGGTCGTGAAGACCAGCAGGTATGCTCTCCCATAGTTCCTTTCATTAACAAATGGACCACTCTTCTCCATTAAAAATAAAAATTTGGAAAAGAATCCATTGTAAATGATGAAGGAAAAGAGAAATTTACAACACGGAGTGATGAAGAGATAACTTAAACACCCAGTGGCAGAGAATTCAGAACTTGGGATTCTCCATTCCACTTAGCCCTTACTAGGAGGCTCACTTGGTAACCACTTTCATTCCTATGAGATATATACCCACCCACAAACATGGGTGTACATTTATTTTATCTATTCTAAATATGCAGTCAAATCTTAAAACAAGAAGACCCTACACTTGGTTTTGTTCAGAGCTGTGTGTGCATGGCTCTGGATGACAGCAACCCACTTATTGTCGCTTTCTCCTTTGTTTTATTCTGTGTCTTTGAGTGAAAGAGAAAAAAGCAATAAAGAGGAGGGAGAAAATCCTTAAAAGAAATGTCAATCAAAGGTGCTTAACAGGTGCCTCAAGACAAGAAAGCTCCTGTTGCTCTGTGCTGCAGGGCAAGGCACTGCTTTTGTCTGTGATGCTTCAAAAGTAGAACTGGATTTTTCTTTCTGTTTCCACTCTTAGAAGAAAAGGAGCAGATTGCACTGGCAGGGATTCCTGTTTGAGGTTTACAAATGTGTGTTTAAATTGCAAATAGCTATCTTGTGTTGGTTTAGTACCTTATTTATAGGGAAAGATGGCCTGGGGCTCAAGGCCTGAAAGTGAAAATCATAGGATGTGGAGTTGTGTCCCAGCAACTATACTCCTTTCCTAGAGGAGGTAGCGGAGGTGGTTTGAATTCTCTTTGCACAGTGCATTTATTTTCTTCAGTGGCTTAGTGAGAACAGTTTTATTAAACTTTTGAAGTATGTTGTGGATTCTCCTAGGGCAGATGTAGTAGATGTGCCAAATATTAATATTTGCAAGTGTTCTAGATGGTAAAATATGTAAGAAGAGGGCAGGGAACATGGTACTGCAGGCTGGTGCATATGGAAAACTGAGGGAGGATTAATTGGAAGTAAGGATATTTATCAACATCAAATAATTGACTTTGGTGTCCGACTGTTTGTTGCAAAGCTTATGACTTAATTGCTGTTTTTGGCAGGTCTGAAGCTTTTCCTTCAGACTGATAAGATTGGGGTTGTTAGGCATGAAAGGGATGGGAGAGATCTTGCCTAATACAGCTATGTCCTAATAAGTCTTTCCTTGTCATGAGTATAACAGAACTGGAGAAGGATTGACACCTTACATTAGCGGAAACATGTGGGAACTGTCTTGTTCTGGTTCTTTTTAATTTCATGCGTATGAGGACATACTTATTAGACAGTTTCAATGAAAATTAAGTCCCCCCACAAATAGCGTCTGCTAATGAGTAATAAAATTTGAAATGAGAGCTGCTGTAAATAACAGAAGATAAATGCAAATTATGAAGCAGAGAAATCCATTATTAGGTTTAAGATTAATGTGTCAGGAGTTTGTTACATCTTAGTTCCCTTATGTCTTTTTGTTTGTGGGCTGCTATACAAACACTGTCGATTGCTTTCTAAGCGTATTTAACAGTTACTGCAAAAATCTCAGCAGATAGCTTTGGATGTGCAAAAGTGCTAAGTTTCAGTTAAACGTTTCACTGTACCAAGTTATTGGTAATAGTTAAAGCAGAATAAATGAGCTGCTGGTTATGGTAGATACTTAGGTAGGTTGAGTTTATATTAGAAAAGTGGCTGCACAGTTTACACAGCATGTGAATGATAAGGTATGCCTAAGGAAAGAGTTGCATCTTGTACCCTGTTTGTAAAATACACACCCAAGTGTACATTCAACAATGTATACAGACTATCTTCTGAATTTAGTACCTTAAGTACATTTCTAAGCAAGTAATATCTAAGAAGTCTTTTATTATGACAACTTGTTGAAGCCTGTGCTTGTTGTAGTTCATATATTTTTCACAGATTGGTAAAGCCACCACAGTAACTAAATTGTTCCCAACTTTTTGCTGAATTAATTTATCAAGTGAAATTGAAGAGGCTGCTACAAGTGTCTTTACAAACTTGCTGTCCTCATCAGAGTGTTGATTTTAAAATAGTTCTCTGAAATGTTTTAATCAAGTATCTTTCAGTTTTCTTGAAAGACTTTTTTTTTTTTTTTTTTTTTTTTTTTTAACATTTCTGATGTTTTGCTTGAAACCTGTAAAGATTTCTGCACAAAGCTCTTGGAGGACATTTTGACATACTACACTTATATTGCTGAGTAGTTAGAAACCAGTTAGAAAACATAGCTGCAGGTCTAATACAAGTGTGTGCTTATCTTTATGTGTATACTTGGGTTAATCAGGGTTTTTCTTTGACATTTTCAGTGTTACGGAAGTAAATCCAAGGGTCAGTAAAAGTGTGCCCTTCTAAATGAAGGAGCCGCTCCAAGCAGGTATGTTTCTTGAAGAACTGTCCTAATTACTGGAACGTGGTGCATAAAAGTAGGATTCACCAGCACTTGTACCTTGGCAATTAAAAATCTTTTGAATGCTATGAGGATAAATACTGTACAATATTCTGACCTTAAGTGTTGTAGTAACAGCAATTTTATTAAAAAGCAGTGATTTTTCAGAATTCCTTGCTGTCAAGTTGGCAAGGAGAAGTACTAGTCTGCCAACTTTCAGGGGAGGGGAGCGGGGAGAGCACTGCCAGCTTTATCCAGGGATGCTATTGTACAGGCACGGTAGAGAAGAGCTAAGGTGGTGGCTTGTGCCCTCAGCTACATGGGGAAATCATTTTAGCAAACATGATGCTTCTGAAAGAAGAGCCATCACAGAGTGACTAGACAGTTCAGACGTTGTTCGTCTGTCTAGTGAGTGTAAAATAATGAATGTCTGCTAACAGGAACCACAGACCTGTGATCCCCAAAGGAATGATTGATGAATATCCAGACCGTCTTATTTGTACTTGCAAGGCAAATCTATTTAACCTTTCTGATAGGGATACAGCTGCAACCTGATATTTCAGAAATGATGCATGTTCCTTTTTAATCAGTGTCAAGTTATGTGATTAATAGGTCTTTTGGATATGATATTCTTTAATTTTTGAGTAATGCATAATATGTATTTTATACCTCGGAAACGTAGTTTCCCAGATAAAAGATCTGTCAAATCAGCATTAATTTCTAAAGATTTCCAAAACCCAAAATTAGATTCAGGAAGTGCTTGACTTAACAGTCTGAATGAGAAGAATTGTCTTCATTGGATGATGATTATAGCCATGTAAATTTGGCAAAGGAAACGATCTGATTTTTTTGACCTTTTTTTTTTTTTTCAAACCTGTGTCATTGCAAGTAATTCCTGTTTCATTATTCTCTCTTATGGCATGCTGGCATCTTTCTAGTTCTCTCTGGTGTTTATTATGACTTTGTTAGCTAAGAGTGTAGAGCATTAATGCTGTTTGGAAAGTTGAAATTGCAAATATTTAAGTGCTTTATTGTGAGGCTGAATTTTCAAGTGTTTTAAATGCATTTTTGAAAAAAGAGACTAGCTGTAGCTTGGATGGTGGGAGATCCAAACTTTATGCCAGACCATAAACTTGTAATGTAAAAATAAATCAGATATCATATTTTATGTCTGCATATAGCACGATATAATCCAGACCATCCATCGTTACAGCATGGCATTGCACTCAATCTGCATAATTGTTCCTCCAAGATTTACAGAAATCCACTCTGTCCTTGGCATGATTCAGTCTCAGAATCCTCACCTTCTGACAGGAGAAATGCCATTGGGAAAACAAACAAATAAACAAACAAAAACCCTTCTGCAGGTAAAAAGCCTAATCTTCTAATCTTGAATCCTTGCTTAATGCTGGCCACATCATTGGCCTCTGTCCTGAAACAGGAGCCTTCCTTTTGGGTTAATGTCTTTTCCAGCCACCCCTTCTTGCTCTTCCTTCTCCATATTCTTTTCCATGGCTGTGCTCTTCACCTTCCCAAGCTCACCTTTTTTTCCCTCCCTGCAGTTTCTGCTCTAGGTTGTCATATTGCCTTCCCCAGCTCTGGCACCCTGCTACCGAATACATGCTGAGGTTCCCATTCATATGATTACCAGCTCTGGGATAGATAGTTAGAGCCTGATGGCAATTTAACAGGGACCTCTTTTAGCCCATAAATGCTATGAGAAAAATCTCACCGTACTCCCCAGCAGTTTGAGTAAGAACCAGTCGCCAGAAGACCACAAAAGAATGAACATTTGTCATTTGTTGCACTTATATTACCTCCATGTAAATGAGCCAGTTTGGCAAAATGCGGTTCTTACGTTTTTAATTCGATGAATGACAAAATGAAGTTATTGATTGACACAGTTAGAAACCATCTTTAATGAACAGACTTTGAGAGTTAAAAATATAATCTGCCAGTTTGGCTGTAATGTGCTTTTAAAAATGCCCAGAGTTTATCAGTCTTTGCACAGCGCTGTTGAACATTGGCTAAATGAAGAACTGAAAGAAAGGCCCTGCAGACTGACACATTTCAACTATAACTTCTGCCTCCTGATGTGATGAGGTGGCCAAATACCCCAGTGAGAGCAAGCCCCACCATCCTGGCTGCGAGCTTTGAGCCTGGAAGGCTTGAATAGAGAAAAAAATGAGGCGTAATGCCCTTCCTACTCCTTGGGCTGGGCCTCTTTGCTCTTTTGTTTGGTCAGGTGTATGTCTCTTTGGCCTTTCTGTGTTTTTTTTTTTTATTATTTATTTATTTATTTATTTATTTTAAAAAAAATGCCAGGTATATACTTAGAATCCTTTTGCCTACATTTAAAAGGAAAGAATTGTAAGCAATATTTAAACTTATTTTCAATCCTGAATATTATTAACATGACATGAAGCAGAGATGGAATGTTTTTGTTAAGGCAAAAATAATACCGTCTGCTGTTTAGTTTTAATTATTGTGTAAAGCTTAGAGTAGTTTTTACTATTTTCTATTGGACCTGTTTCAGGATTCACACATCCCTCCAGTAAAGTGAATTCATTAGGATTGCTATTCTGTTGATACTGAAATAGGTGCAGTATAAAGTTGTAAAACATTTATGAAATCTAACTAGCTTGTGGTAGTGAGGCTCATGTGAAGTGGTGATCCATCCTTCCTGTCTTAGGAGAATGAGTACAAGTCAAAGCTATTTTAAGATACGGAATTGAAGAGACAAGTGAGGAACTGCCCTGCCAGCCGTGTGTGGGCTGTCTTTTACGTGTATCCAGAGACTGAAAACGATGCAGAAATGCATTGTAGTGATCCTAGTATTGTCTGGGGAACAGAAAAAAAATGAAAAAAGAAAACTATTAGACATATTTGCTCTTCTATCAAATCTCCCTCACATCTCCCTCAGCAGATAGAGGTTCTGCCTCCTCCTCTCCCAGTGCTGTCGCCTTCTCTTGGTCCCTTTATTTTTGGTCTTTAATTCTCAGCTTCTGCTATGGGAAATGTTCTCTAGCTTATACCTCAGTACCAGATGTACTGTCTATGCAAGGTCCAGCTGATCTTTGCTTTTTCCAACCCATTAACAACCTCATCTCTTAGGATCTGTTACATTAAACTTTTTCTTTTGTTGACTTTTCCTTGATTTGAGCCTATTTCCCTGCTGGAACAGCAACCTTCTCTTGCAGCTGCCTCTTTAAAGACTATTGAATACATGGAAATTTCTGACCATAGTCATTTCTTGATGTAACCTTGGTGTCATTTGCTGGGCCGTTGTTTCATGTAGAGCATTTCACAGGATTGCCTTTTTTTGTAGAACAAAGATGAAGTCTAAATTTTGTATTTGGTTTTTGAAACATCAGAAGTCTGAGCTTTTGATGAAACACTCATTTTAGCTTTTTTTCTTTTCTTTTTTTTTTTTTTTTTTTTTTTTACGGGAAGATTATATTCTGCCTGTATATAATATGGCTTTATTTACACTACTGTGTCTATTTCAGTATTGTTTATTGAGGACTGTACCAGGCAAAGTTCAGATTTTCCCTGACATTTATCCTTTTTCTGTATTTTTTCTTGCTAATTACATTTTTTGTCAGAAGTTCTTTTTTTTTCCACTATTTTTGATATCTTCCTCTAAATTAGATTCTATTTGATGTCTTATATATCTTCTACCACACACATAGTCTTTTCTCTGTCTTATATGATCCATTCTTATATTACTTATTTGTTCTTTTTTCATGTCTCCTTCTCTTCATTTGCTGTCCCTGCAGTTTGGTATCACTAGCACAGTTTCTTTCTTAGGCTTTTTGGAGGCCCTTTCTTAGGCTTTTACCACTCAGGTCTGATAAGCAGATGAGAAAGCATCATCTTTGAAATAAGTTGACCTGAAATACAAAATCTTTTTGTTGACATGTCAGCCATTCCTCTCTTTCTCCTGCAGGTGACTGTATCAACCTGCATTAGTTTGGCTTCTGTCATAACCAGTGATTACATATGAGCTATAGGAGGCCCTTGATAAGGTACTGTGCCTGAGCTGGGACTGGGCTTAACACCTGGGTAGCCTTTAGCAGTTCTTGGTGGGGCTGGTACAGAAGTTACCCTCCAGGGTCTGGACACCACTGTCCTGATGTGACAGTCATGCACTGCACTGCTGCAGCAGGAAACAGCATCTCTCTGGGATACCCAAGATCAAGGTAGGGGAGATATGATGTCCAAAGCTAGATAATACTGATCTATGGCTCTAATTTTCTTACTGGTAGCCTGGAATGACATCTGGAAATAAGATTTTTATTTACTAGTTTATTTTCTTTCAGTCAGTTGTGTCGTCTTACCTTTACATTTATATTGGCCATTTCTTCAGCTTGAGAATGGTGATTCAGTCATCAAACTTCCTATCTTTCCCATTCACTTAAGCAAATGACCAGCAACTGATTCTTTTGCTTTTACATGGGAAATTTGTTTTGTTTTGGTGCTTAAAAGGTTAATACTGGTTGGTCGCATTCATACTTTATGGATACGTAGTGATTTGATTTTTATCAAAATGGACTTGAAATAAAAAGGCTAATAACATTCCCCAAATGTTTTTCAACTGCTAACTCATATCAGCACAGAAAGATTCTCTTTGTTGCTGTGAGGATTAGGAGAAATATCATGATAGGGTTAGACAGAAGATGATTCATTCGGTGTTTTCTAAGGTAAAAATAACTTCATTGTGGGAATGAGAGTAAAAATTATAATCCGGCTGAGCAATTAGGTGCCTAGCAGAATACACATTGCTCTTGTAAAGGGAAAAATAAAGGTAGTCCAAACTTTATGATACCATGAAGTGTTGTGTTTCTTTCATAATTTTGCTTCTTTCCCCTGAATCAAGACAAGCTATGTCTCTGTATTTAACGGAGAAGTTCTGCTCTACGGGTTTCATCTACGTGATATCTCCAAAAAAAAATCAGTCTGCCTTTTTCTCTTCTCCAACATTCATGCTCGTATCTCTGCAGTGTATAAAAAATGACTACTAATTTCTGCAGGTATTAAATACAGGCTAGTTTGCATAGTCCCATTAATTCTTGTAAGACTAGTAGTAGGTACTGTAGTCTGTTTTTACTGGTTCAGACTCTTCCAGACTCTTGAGATTGCAAACAGCCCTTGAAAAATATGTAGGGGAGATGCTCCATCTCTGTAGAAGTACAGCGGTTTATATACAGCAGATGAGAATCTGTTTGCATGAATTGTGTGCGGAGTGTCTTTTCCTGGGAGAGTGGGTAGGATGAATTGTGTGCTGGAGTAATGCCTTTGCTTACTAGTAATACCCGGCCAGGATCTGCTCCAACTTCCATGGCAAGAAGCCTGTACTGTGCTGTTGCTCTGAGTGTGTTAAGCTGCAGCTGCAGGTTATATAGATCGTATGTTTGTACTGAAAAGTTTTGTCCATTCTGTCCTGAAAAATTCTCCCATTTACAACAAGGGCAGGTGGAGTTGAGGACCTCTGCTTCAGTCTGGTATTACTTAAGCTTGTTAAAAGGGTGGTGAATTTTCTACCAAGTTGCCGCTTGGCTCAAAGTGTGAGTGAACTCCCATTTCAAGTGGAACTGGCTGCTTTGGTTGCTATCAATTTCTTGTCATTTGTTTCCCTAGGTGTCTGCATGCATTCTTGCTGTTTTCCTGGTAGACAAGAGAAACAAGGCAGTGTCTCTCCATAATGTACACAACATAGTCCTCTGAGGTGCCTTTGAACGTGACCAAAACTCCCTGTGGAAATGAGCCATGCTTTGAACAATGATAGTAAATTCTGAAGTTTTGCTTCAGAGATTTAACCTGTGAGAAAGAGTGCTTAATACCATCTTTAAAGATCAGGACCTCATTAGGACAGGTGTTTAATCATATATATAGAGGTGGAAGTCGTCACTGTTCCTGGTTTATAGCCCTTATTAAACCCATCCCTGGCAGTGCAAAAGGCACTGAAGGACAGGTCCCTGGGACTACATCATTTTCTGTGTCATGCTGGACTTGTTGCCAAAAGGTTTTCACAAGCTTAGATTTCTTGCAAAAATCCAAGGAAGCCATGTGTGTTTCCACGTCAGCCTTGCACTCTGATGATTTTCTCTAGAAATCACAGTTAAAACTTCTGCTCATGTAATGCAAAATCAGCCAATTTATCTTTCAGGAATTAACATTTAACTTTTATAGGACAACGGTAGTGCTAACGGTATGTTACGCATATAGTAGCAGCTGGTAAAGAATAGTTGAACTTAATTTAAGTTTGCATATCTGTCAGACTAAACTGTCTTTGCAAGACTGGTGTTTAAAGCATTGACAACCACAGATCTGCTGTCAGGAAGACTTTAGGAGCACTCACTGTCAGTCAGCTGGGGACAGCCCTGAGATTCGTCATGGTCTTCCCTTCAGGTTACAGTTTTATCTCCAATTGAGAACATTAATTGAGCAGCATCTAACTCTTTCCTCCATTTTCAAGCTACTGATATAAGGTAACTGTTTTGTTTAATCTGAGTCGAGAAAGAAGACAAGGATCTTTGAGCACAAAAGCACATCATTAGCTTACAAGTGGGAGCATAGTCACTACTAGCAGTTGAAGTTAAACATATATGTGCTAGTAAATTTAGGGTCAAGGTTAATAGGCATGATCTGCTATTTATTTTAAGAGAAAATAATATGTGCTCTTTTAGTATTTCATGCCTTTACTGTTTTTTTTCTTCTCCGTTTTCCTTAGTTTAGTTTCTGCCTTGTTATTCTTTGTTGTGAATGGCCTTTTCTCCCTTCATGTAGAGAGAGTAAAAAATATAGGAGAGTTTTTGCAAATAAATATAAATGAATGGCTGATATCTTGTCTGTCTCTGAAGTAAGTGGGAGTTCCAAATGCTGAATTTGACATATAGATTGATATAGGTCTGTGATGTTATTTGGAGAATTCAGAAGTCAATTTTCATGAGCTGGTTATAGCAATGAAAAATGTAGATGTATTTTTCATGAGAAGAGAATGATATGGTTGATACCCTATCTTTTAATAATGATTTCAAAAAGGCATGCTTGAGAAAATATAAGGAAATGTTCTGTAGTGCCATTAACTGAAGGACTATATTGCAGGTTTAGAAAACATTTTAGTGGTTATAGAAGCTAAATAGAAATTGATAAATGGGGAAATTCGCTTTATCTTTGTCCATGCATGTATATTTTGTTTAAAACAGTTGGACCATATTTCTTCCAACAAAAGTACTTGTTTTTAACAGAGTAATAGTTTTGATTAATACAGTTGGTCGAGATGCAGCAAAAATCATTATGACTCTGGCTGGCTCCAGCTTATTGACGCTGCACTGAAGATTTTTATGAGTGTTTTTTTTTTCAAGCCTAGAGGGCAATGTAGATTTTTTTTCAAGGAACCCCAAAGCTAAAGAAATGAACCTTATAAGTCTAGTTTGTAAGTGTAGCTTGTATGTTTTAGTCCCTATATAGTTCTGAATATCTGAATAATCTTATTCCTGTTAATTAAAACCAAAAACTTGTTCTTAAAGCATATGTGGCCATGTTACTTCAGCAACTGTGTTTTAGTTTTAAGTGCAAAGAGTTGACAATGAATGCTATTTCTTCCACCGCAAAACAGACATAAATTGAATGTTCATGGACCACAGGGAATATTAACATCATTTGCAGATTCAGTGTTTGTAAATTTAGCCTGATATTTTCAAAGTATTCCCTTCGCAAGTAAATGATTTGGTTTTCCTATGTCTTCATTTTGTAAATCCTAGAAAAATGCAAAAAAAAACCCATAAAAATAGTAAATAATAATAATAATAGCAAATTTAGATGGAATGGAATTGAAAATTAACTTAGGAGTGTTGTTCAGTTTGCAGGTATTTATCTTAATACAAGTGTAGCATCTATTAATGCACCTATCCATATGCATAAAAATGAGTGATGGAACTTCTCAATAGTTTATCATGTTAGTGAAGTAAATGATTGCTGAGCATATCTTTAGAAGAAAGAGTACTCTCCATTTTAGGATCAAATTTTTCAGGTGACCAAAGTGGCGTTTTATCTTCTTTCCCCCTGATTATTTATGAGCTAATTAAACAATGAGTTTCATCTGAGTTTTCAAACAACATCATTACATTTCTATCTCATGTGTTGCTTGGAATATACACTGCTTCCAAGCCTTACTTTCTTCTCAAATTTTCAAACAACATCATTACATTTCTATCTCATGTGTTGCTTGGAATATACACTGCTTCCAAGCCTTACTTTCTTCTCAAATTTTCAAAACCAGATGGGTGTTTACACTTGAATTTTCAAGTGCGGAACAAATGATTTTCTGATTATGCAGTAGACTATCCAGCTGTGCTGCACTATTTTGCTATTTGCAGCAAAACAAATGACACTAACTCTTGACTTCTGTATGTGATCTTTGCAACTTTCCCCTCAACTAGCAGTCCCATGTATTACTGGCTGAGTATCAGGTAAGTTAGGCCAACACAATACAGCTGTCTGATTTTTTTTTCCCATTTCTGTCATAAGCGTAATACCTGTGAGAATCAGAAATGGAGAGGTAGCATAGAAATAGAAATATGGCCAAAGCACACAGATTTCTGGGACATTCCCTCAATACAGAGAGCTGTTTGCTGTTATCTTAAAGGTGTTCCTTGCTGCTGCACTATGGCTTACAGTACTAGTAAAATAGATCCTACCAAAAGCTTCTGACAAAGGTGTTGCTATGATCTTCAAGAAAAGGAAGCTGACCAGAAAGGATGATGAAAAAACTCAGAATAAAACTTGGAGCTTTTTATTTTCCACTTGTTGCCCTCATCATAACATGATTCATCTTTCCTTTCCTTGTTCCTGGCTCACACCCCTTTCTCCTCCTTAGTCTGCTATTACCTTGAGGTCAAGCATTATCAGCTCATCTCTTGATGTATACATTTTCCAAGCTATGCTGATTCTGAATGCAGGATTTTACTACCAAACTGGAAATATTTAGTGATAGGATTTCTATGTCTGCTTTTAATCACTGAAACAGGAGGAAACTTTATTTTATTTTATTTTTTTTAGGAGTGATTAATGCCAACATTTCCCGTGGTAGAGAGGACAAATTCATTGCATAGATGAATTCAATGAAAGTAAAATTTGTTCAACATGACTGACCTTTGTTTATTTGTATAGGAAACAGCTGTAGCTCAACTAATCCATGCAGATGGATCATTCTGCACATTTTCGAGACTGATAAATTACTACTATCTCATCTTGTTCTCACTTGGATCAAGTACTTATTTGCAGTTTCTGAGAGCTGTGGAGTGGAACTGGGACTAAAAATCAAATCTCAAATAAGGCAATAACATAAAGCAGATGTATCAGAGCAGCTCTGTCTTGCTACTTCAAATTGATTATTTCTGAGCTTGAAGCAGCCATGTATAGTTGCCCTTGATAAGACAAAAATAATGTGAATACTATTTTCCATTTGTTTGTGCATTTGTTTGCAAAACCATTCAGTGTACTAAAAAAATACACTTCTCCCTGAGCAAGACCTGCTTGTTTTGATTTCATATTTTTCTTTAGGAAGATGAATACCTTGTCTTCGAACTCAAAGGCTTACTGGGATAAATCTTTATGGGAGGGAAACAAAACTGCTTTCTAGAATTTTGGATCTTGTTTTAGGTAGGGGAATGTGTGTGCAAGTGAGGACGTATCTTCTTGTTTCATTCTGGATTATTCAAGTAATGCTTCAAAAAGTTTTGTGCCTTAATGTTTAAGTTTGTCTTATTGATACATTTCTTGCATAATATCAGCCTAACACCATTTAAAAATTCCCTGAGGTTTTGAAAGAGTGATTTGCACATCTTCCACTTTTGTTTTGTAAGGCTACATAGTAGTACCTGTTAGTACAGCTAAAGCTGACTTTTTTCCCTTGCCTTTTTAAATTTGTGCTCCTTTTTCCAACTTCAGATTGTCAAGAAGGAAATGCCGTGGCTAATTTGGGGGATGACTGGCAAAAGAGGCCTGCACGTTTCTGTAGAAATTCCTGTTACCAATTAACATGTTCATTAGAATAATTGAGTCACCGTTGATTTGCATTTGAATTTATTATCTGAGTAAACCTGACCTATTAAGCCTTCTAAATTGATTGCTGTCAGCTCCTGTCATGATTACAGCAAGGGAACACTGTGTGCCATCGCAACACTGCTCTTCCACCAGATTTTTAACTTAAAACTATCATTGCCTTGTTTATCACTGAGTTATTTGCCACAATCAATTATTTTATGCTAGCCACTGTCATGTCCATCCTTTTAATACCTTTCTTGTCACTATAAGAGCCTTTAGCTTTAGAGGCTAATGAAAAGGTCTTGTATCAAGCCTGATTGATATCAAGCTTGATATCAAGCCTCTAATGTTTCCCAGGCATGCTCTGTGATGAGCTTGGCATATGAAACAATTTCCTGCAGTAATAAAGCTAATTAAAGTGGGCAGTCATCCCCACATCAGTCTTTAATGAATTATAACGAGCTCATTAATCTATCCATTCTCACTCAGCACATCTACTGGATAGGCATCTCTGTAGGTATGGCAGGGTATAACTCTTGAACAGAGAAAAATGAATGTTGGAAAAGCATCTATTTTCCTTTCTTGCCTAAAAGAGAGGGCCAGTAGAGGTTTGCTGTAAGTGAATATTCTTTTAAATAGTCGGAAAGGAAAGGGGTAAATAGCCAAGGCCTTTTAAGAGTGGCCACAGGAAGGCTCATGAATGAGTTTAACTAGATGCCATGCTGTGCTGGGAATGACAGTGTAATTAATGCCTCCGTGGTGCACACAATTCATTTAAAATATGACTCACAAGGAATGCCTTTGTAACTGGATCTCTGGGAAAGTTCCCTAGAAAAAAACATGAAGCTCAGTTTTGGCTGGGTTTCTTGGCGTTGCTCTCGTTCCTTCAAAAGAAGTTGTAAGCTTATGCTTCCAATTCCATGATGACAAATAGCTCAAAATTGAAAGTAAGATTTATGAGTGGAAAAAGGCCATGAAAAATGTGAATCTTCCCAGGGAATAACCACCCATTTTTCTTTGATTCTTGCCAGATAAATCTCCCCATCAGTAAGAGATGAAGTCTAGTGCTAGCTAATCTGAAGTGTCCTCTGGAATTGTTTAATTCTTCTTAGCTTTTGGCATTCTTAGCATTCCTCTAATTAAAATCTCAAAGGCAAAATTACAGTGTTATTACCAGGCCAATGAACCTTCAGTTTTTCTCCATTGATTTCATATATTTTATTAATAATAACTTAAGTCCTGCAATACTTATGTTTCTGGTGCATACTCAAGAAGGTAAACTAAACATGCTGCTCCAAATGCACAATATGAATTTTCCATTGGTGTCTGGTCTGGAACAGGCTCAATACTCTTTAGATTGCAAAAAGACACTTCAGTAATACTGTATTTCACCAGGCACATATTTTTTATGCAAACTCCCAAGGCTTTGTTTTGCTTGTGTTTTAGGGAGAAAACGTGGAAGCTGCCCCAGGGTGTCAGGGCACCCTCACTGGGTGCAGGTGAAGCTACTTGTAGGCGACAGTATCAGGTAGTGGCCGTGCTGCTTTTTGCCAGCTTGGGTGAAAGCATTTTGATGGTGTAAGACTTTTCAAAGCTGCCTATTTTATGTTTTCCGAAAGGCTGGGGTCTTTTTCTAATAAAATAAGCTACTTTTAAAACGAGACGTTCCTAGTTGGCTTCAGTCTTAAGAAAAAGAATGGTCAGCTCGGCGACAAACAAAACCAATAAAAGGAATTTTTTTTTTTCTTTTTAATGGTCATTACTCCTTCCCAGGGAATTTTCATATCTTTGTTTTTACAGAAAAAAAAATAGAATAGCTGGCAAATTTACAGAACTTTCCCAAATGTTCTTAAATACATTTTATTTGTGTGGTTTTAGATTTTCCTAAAATAGGCCCGGTATAATATAGGTTTCTTCTGCAGAACTGTCATAAACTTGAAATAATAAGGTTCAAAATGCGTTATGTAGTGGGACTGTCATATAGGAAAACTTCCCTTTCTATATGTAATTTTATGTAGGGAAGTTAATGCTTGCTCTGCTTTATCTCTATATGTGATACTACAGGAAAAAAAGGAAGAACAGAGCTGAATTAACAGGCTGATGGGGCCAGCAAGCATTATGCCAATTAGCCTAGACTGATTTCTGTGCTAGGTGAACTCGCCAGCAATTTCTAGTTGGCACCAGGCCGCCTTGCAAGAGTTAGATGTTGCAGTATTTTTGTAATTATCCTGTGTCAGCATAACAGTATCTTCCGATACCTTCATTTCCTTCATCACAGTTAGCTGACACAGCCTTTTTTATTTGATTTTATTTTCGGTTAAAAACCCATGAAGACGAAGACCATTTTCCTTGGGAAATGATCATAATGTTAATATAGAAATGATATTTTTCTACATGCGTGCAGAGTTGGTGGTATTTAAAGATTGACATAGCTGGAAAAAATGTGACATTACTTAAAAGTTTACTCCCAAATAAAAAGTGAGTTTTCACTTAAGGTCAATATGTAATTGGTTGTGCAGTTAGTGAGGCATTCACACTGAATGCCTCCCTCCTCTTTTTTAATTCTGTACCCAGTAACTTGAACAACAACATGGAAGATTCATGGTTCTTTTTTTAGAAATGCAAGGATCCTAAGTATCTTTCATAATTATCCAGGTTTCCTCTATTGCTTCCATTTCATGGAAGAAAATGCATGCATTTGCTGGAGATGTAACTGTATGAACAGGAAAATAAAAACAAAATATTTCTGAGAGCATCAAAATAATGAATAGGAAAAGTCTTTTCAATAAAAAGTAAACAAAAAATACCCTTTTTGTGAGGCATACACTGAAAATAACTTTCTTGCATTATTTTGAAATTTCCTGAAATTAATTTCCATAAAACACTAGACCCTCCAATTTTCATAATGTATAGAGTGTTGTGATTGACTTGATACAACTGTGCCCCGTGCAAAGTATGGGCAGTGGAATTTCAACTCTGGGAAGACTGGATAGAAGCTCAGCATTTCTGGATAAGAACGGAGTGGCTGAGAGCTCTGTCTGTTAAATGGCAGTAGGGGAAAAGGATATGCAGTGGGTTTAGAAAACTATTCCTCTGGTGAAACAACTTCTCTTATGTTCAATATGGTGGTAAAGGCAGGGAATGCCTGCTTTATACCTCTCAGTTTTATTTTTAAGAAGTGCAGTAAGATGTTCTGAGACATGAAAATGAATCACTGTTTGACTCACTTGCTGTGCATCGTATTGCTGTTCCCGTTTTGCTTGCTGGATCAGTAATATAATCTAATGTGCTTATTGACATAGTATATTTGATAATCTGTAAGCAGTAGTAAAGTAAAGGCATTATAGTTGTTTTAGGTGTTTTTCACCTTACCTCCTTACTGATAAAATATGTACATATATAGACTATGGTGCTTCTGCGTTATCTGTGAGTCTTTTCTGACATGTCCGTGTGAATCAATGGAGTTAGACTGGTAGAAAAATAATTTAAGTACTAAGTACAGTCACAGCAAAGCCATTATGTTGTGAAATATTTTATTTGAATGCATATGGCCCTGAACAGAGAAGTCACCTGGCGTTACTTGCTATGGGTACTGGTGTGGCATTTCTTGCCATGAACAACAAGCCCCTTCTGATGGGCGTAAAGCTCAGCCAACCTCTTCTTTCCTCTGTCCACACATATGCCTGAGTTTCCTTTGCTGCCAAAAAAGGAGTGATGTGGGCCTCTTTATATGCAAATTTTTAAAATCTAAAATAGAAAAGTACTCATATATGAAAATACTGTGTATTTGGGAGTTTGAAGAGGAAAATAGGGAAGCCAGGTGCAACCCATTGAAGTGTATCAACATGATCAAATTCCCTCTATATAAAAATGCCTCGTTCTCTAAATACTTATACTTTTTTGTGGTAATATGGAAACAAAAACCTTGCTCATAGTGAAAAAAATATTTTCAACATGTAGTTTCTATTGTGTAAGTTTATTTTAAAACTAATTTTCAAACTATTTAGCTAGTAGGTCCCAAATTAAAAAAAGGAAAAAAAAAAAAGACTTTCAGAGATATTCATTTCCGAAAATTGTAGTTGGTGTCGCTGCTCATGAGTTTATTGTCTTGGGAAAGAAATAGTCTCAGTCAGTTTGGGCACACAGAAATAGAATTGATCTGAGGTTAGTGCCTTTTTCTGAAATCGTTGAACGTGACACTAGCTTGATCTCATCAGAACTCCAGACAACCTATGTTAGTCACTGAAATCGCGGAGGTATTTAAAGCAGAGTATAGCAAATTAAATAGATAATTAGCAGGATAATGTAATGGGAAATTTTTAAGCATCTCTTTAAATGAAAGTGATGAATGAAAATAATTAATTGGATCCTGTAGATGTTTTCCAAAGAAGGTGCAGAATCTTCATCATCCACTTAATAGTTGGTTTATTGTCTTTTTCTTTCTTTTTTTTTTTTTATTGGATGAGGATCTTTAAAAGCCACTCTTGCCTCCAGGTGGTCTAGGTACAGTCAAGAGCAAAGTTTTATTCAAAATGTCAAATGGACATGTGCAGACCTTCAGAATAATACATATATAAAAATATATAAGTGGGTATGTGTCTTTTTTATTATTTAATAGGTATTTTTGGTCACATTTTTCCCATTCTTATCACTACTAGATGAGAAGTTGTCTTTAGAATTAAACATGTTAGTCTCTTGATATCATGAAATATTAGTAGTCACATCTAAAGTTTAAAGTCTAAGGTATCAAGGGAAAGGTTTAGGTAAACCTGGGATAAACTTTGCATTTCCAAAACATGTTTGTATGTCCACTGCTGTTATGCTGTTCTGTATGGTCTGTTAATTCTGTTTATTTTCCCTAGAAATCTTACTTATCTGTACAGTATATTTCCCATTTTACAAAGGGCAACAGATAAACAACTAGGGCACTATTATAGTGTGAAGAATTGCATTTATAGTCTTGGCTGTGGTGAAATATGAATGTGGCAGTATTCTTGTTTGAAGTGAAAATACCTGCATCCGAACTTGCAGGTCTTACCGGTATTCTTTGACATGAATCAGACTATTTCATGATAATGCCTTTTGCATTTAGGGGTTTGATTTGATTGACTTATTACTTGTGCAAAAATTTGTGTGTTAGCAGGATATTTTCCATGGGTGATAAAGTCAACAGGAAAATACCAAACTGTTAAACTCTATGATTAAAGTTTATGCAGAATCTTCCTCACTTTTAATAAGAAAATACCTCCCTCTCCCTTCCAAACCTTCCTGAAGTAGATGTCCTTAAGCTTATTTTATTTTGTATTTGAAAGTATGGCATTTATTTTCTTTCTTCAGCACGTCTAATGTAAAACTACAATAAGCAAGGCCAAAATACTTTTAAAAGCAACCTGATTTTGTATATTAAAAAAACTCTTAAATTACTAGGTGGCATGAAGTCTTCCAGAAGGTTTGCAAGACTGAAAGTTGTGCAAGTCATCACTCTTAGATAATACAATTTTCATAAAAAAAAGGTAAATAAATGATCTGGGTTTATATCCACATAAGTAGCTACTCACACCAACAGCACTGGGTTAACAACTGTGAGGAAGGAGTTTTGAACTGAAGTTAATTGAGAATAAAACAGGAGAATGCAGAGTAAAAATCCTTAGCACTAAGGACGCATCCAGTAATTCTAAAG
Source organism: Nothocercus julius (assembly GCA_013398735.1). Taxonomy (NCBI): domain Eukaryota; kingdom Metazoa; phylum Chordata; class Aves; order Tinamiformes; family Tinamidae; genus Nothocercus; species Nothocercus julius. The sequence continues at coordinate 483,313 of VZSV01000214.1, read as the reverse complement.
AAACGGAAATGAGAAATTGTCTAACTGGTAAATGCTATTTGTTAAATATATTGCTTAAATTTATCTTAGCAAAATGGCAGATGGAAATAAGATGTCTTTTTATGGAAATAGCAGAAAAGCTCTGTTAACCTGACTTTGTTACAAGTCAAGTTAGTAGAAATGATTCTAGCAAATAGGTTTAGTTGGCCCCTGAATGAAGGTAATTAATGGGAAGAGCCGACCTGACTTTCTGAGATTTTAATCATACCTCAGAAGTCTGCTGGAAGAGCTGTCAATATGTGAATAAGGATGATGTGTTGTCTGCAGTTAACTCAATCTCCAAAAGGCTTTCAACAGGGCCCTTCATCAAAAGCTTTTAAAAAATAACAGGATAAGGGGGAAAGTCTTCTCTTGGATTAATAGCACATTAGGTGTAGAGTACAAAAGGTGTGAATAAGTAGTCATTTGTTAAAGGAAGAATTACACTTCTGAGAGGATCAAGAATAATCGGAATTAAAATGGAATATGAAATGTTGCAGAAAGATCTCATCGTGCTGGATGATTTAAAGATAGTAGGTCCATGAAATTCCATGTCAATAGACACAGAGGTGTATGCACCGGTGTGCACGCCTGTTTTGATGAATTCTAGCAGAGGAAGGAGATGAAAACAGCAGTTTAGTACTCAGCAGTCAAAACGTAAGCATGGTTGAGGATTTTATCTTCATACTGCTTAGAGATCTCTTGATAAATTGTGTAAAGAGAAATTGTTCCTGAACAACTTCAATTGAAAGCTGAAGCTTTGATTTCACGTTTTTGAAAGATTTTGTGATGGACTTTCCTCCACTTCTTTTACGGGGTAGGGGGCAGGAAGAGTGTTTTTTTTTTTCTTATCAATCTGACCACTTAAAAATGATTCAGAATAATTATTTAATAGGGTAAATGGTGTGGTTATGTCAGGAAAAAAAATTATATGCTCATTTTGTGAGACATTTCCATTACTGGCTTCTATTTAAATCTTTCTGCAGGCTAGATGCACCTTGGGCTTGACCTAAAAAAAACTTTAATTGCTGAATCTGCATTTCACAGTTCACTAATGATTGGATCACTGTGAAGAAAACATTATTGGTATTCATAAGCGTCTGAGGATAAAGTAACCTGCTCTGTATAGTCTTATATAGTGTGTGAGTTTCACAGTGAAATATCAGTTGAATGTTTAGCATTCAGATGGCTATATCTACCCTAAATCCTTTCGGTAAGATATCTGTTGAGATATTTAGTGTAATTGAATTCAAGGAGAACACGTGTATAGACTCACGGAAGGTTTTATGAGGATTATTCACGCCTGTTTGTCATTTTAAGATCAGATCCTGTGCTTTGTGAACTCCATTTGATGTCATGGTCAAGAATGTAGAGCTGTGATGCAGAAATGGGTTTTGAATGCTGTAGTTGCAGTAATAGAAGATGTGCGTAGTGATGCTCTTCGTGACCATGTCTTTGAAATGCAAGTCCCTGATAAGGATTTTATTGGTTTTGTTCCTACTGAACAGGGGGTATCCCATGTAGAGGCGAAGCTCCTGTGCTTGTGCTGAGTAATGCTGAGGAAGGTGCATTGGTGCCCTTGAGTAGCAATTTAATTGGAATTTGCTCTTGTGCTTGTGCTGGGCCAGAGCCACAGCTGCCCTTGAGTAGCAATTTAATAGGAATTTGCTCTTGTGCTTGTGCTGGGCCAGAGCCACAGCTGGTGCAGTGGTGTGAAGTGAGGGGCTGGAGGGCAAGCAGGAGCCCGGAGGAGCTGGCCTGTGAGATTGTTGCCAGGGCTCTGTTCCAGACAGAGCTGCTTGGCATGGAGTACCAAGAGCAAAGGTGAGCCATCTAGGCATCTGTTGGACCTGTCTTTCAGTTTTAAGTTTCTTGGTGTGTTTGTTGCCTCTTTGGATGGTATTTTTTAAGAAACTGCAAGTAATTGCTGATTTTTACATTACCCTAAATTGGTAAACAATCTGTTTAGCATCTGAAATTCAGCACATTTATCACATGAGTTATGCTGTGTTCTAATTTTATGGTACTATTTTGACAACACATTTGTTTGGTATCCAAGTAAAATTGCAGTAAATCTATCTTCTAGAATACTTCATTAGTTCTGTTTATAGCACATTGTGATTACAGGGAGCACAATATGCCTACACGGTCACAAGTACAAAGAGATATAAAGTCAGTTTGCAAATGTAAGTGGTTATGCTTGTGGGCACTTGGGCATAACCTGTTACAGCTGTTTTCCCACGTGCAGCATAATTTGTCATCTTAGGACCTGATCTGATAAGAAACAGGTTTACTATTATGTTTAGCAGTTTCCCAGAGGGACAAAATTAAAATAAACAAGGAAGACACTAGCACTGAGACATAGCAATTGGAATCACAGACTGTAAGAGAAAGCAAGTAAAAGGGTGATAATTTGAAGTAAAAAGATGTTAATTTGAAGAACATTCCAACCATGAAGAAGTACTGACGTAACAGGACAATCATAGTGACTATGCAGATAAATCCTGTTTTTTATTTATTTATTTATTTTAATATTAGGAAAAAACATGACAGAAATGAGACTGAAATTTTCTGCAGAGCTGCTTTACATTATATATACATATATATATATTTATAAAAAGTATGCTTGTAAACCGGTTGCATGAAAGCAGAGTTGAAATTTTGAATGGGAAATTTATGCAATTATCTCCATTTACTAAAACGAAGTAATTTGCAGATGCAGCATTTACTGAGCAGGCAATATCCGATTAAGTGTTGTCTGACACTTAGTTTTCTTTAAAAATCAGTGATGCATTGAACGAAGAATCAGCTGTTAACTGACTTCTCTTTTTATCAAATATTTTCAAAGTTTTGGACAAGGCCGTTACTTGCATGTTTACTATATACGACAGCAGATTTTTTTAATGAGATCAAGGAGATAGTTCATAAGAATTTTATGAGAATACTATAGTATGAAGTGCTTGAATGTGCTCGAAACTATAGCATACTCAGGTAGCTTTTGAACATGTGATTGTGAACATTTTGAGAATGTGATTTATTGGGATGGGATGGTGACTAATACTTCATAGGATATATGTTCTTGTTGGACTTTTCATCTTTGATGAAATATAGTAAGTAAGCATGTGTAAGTAACTGTAAATTTATATTTCAGGAGGAGGGTAGTAGAGCAATTAAAGATGTTGATGTACTAAATAGGAATGGTATATATTACCTAAAATCTTTAAAGCTCTGGTTTTTGCTTTCTTCTAGCTGGCTCTTGAACTCAGCCATACTTACCTATATTACTCTAGTATCTTATCTGAATAATATAAGGGCTGCAAAATGCTGAGAAATATTTTGCATATGTAATCATAACCAGCGTTATAAATAAGCTTATTTTTTTCCAAATACAGAAATGCATGGCTCAAATACCTGCTGGAATGTGAAGATAATTAAAAATCCTAATCACTCTTTTTCCTTTTTTCTTATCTTTTCAGAAAAAATAAAAGGTGCCTGTGCAAATACCACCCAGCAAATAGTGTTATAAAATCCTAATCGTACTCTTCCTTCATGGAGGAAGGGTCTTTATCTGAATTTGAGAAAAACGCATATTTACTGCTTGCAGACTGTGTGCAATATAGAGTGGATAACATATAGGTTTTGTGTATGTCTGTATGTATATGGACACAAAATATATGTATATTTAGAAAACAAATGCAGAAAAATCTGGGCATGTCTAGCACTTCATTTTTACTAGGCAATTCCAGTTAACGTGTGCACACATGGGTTTGAGTGCACCTCTGTCCAGGGAAGATGCTTACACTCCACTCAAGTGGCTGATGAAGTCTCATGTTAGGGGGTGGTGACTGTAGCACCTGCATGCTGCAGTGAAGGGGTTCATGTGCAGTGTTGCAGTACAAGAGAGTGATACATGAAGTTTTCTAGATCAATATGTGATTTAGGTCCATATTTGTATTCTTCCATTATCAAGAAAGAATGTATATTACAGCTTTCTGGTCTCACTTGGCACACAGGGGTCACCAGGTAGACTTATGTCATGGGGCATTTTTCTTTGCCATTAAGCCTGTTTTTATTGAGAGCTAATGAGGAGCCACCTGTTTTCTTCTCAATCCTGTGTTTGTTACATGTTCTTGCCAGTGTCATGCACTTAAACTCATGTATATTCAGAAGTCATGTGATTAAGCACAAATGCCTAGAAAATGTGCATTTGCACATTGTCAATAGTTGTCTTCATAATCCACAAAATGTCAAGATGGTTAATATCCATTCAGTGGAGTGGAGCACTGTATATTCACAGATGACCCGGAAGCTGCATTGTACAGTATGACATTAGCAGGGGACAAAGGTGTTGAAAGATGAACTTTAACCCTGGTTAAATCAATTGCAGCAGACCTTGGGTGTTAATTCATAGTTAACTGGCAAGCGCATAAAGGGTGTGGGGTCTATCCTCCCAAGCATCCCAGCCCCTTGGGGCATCTGTAAATTGCAGGCTCTACTTGCACTGAGTCGCAGAGGGCTGTGTTGAGGCTGCTAATGTAGAGAATCGGTTTAGGAGTACCATGTCCTGCTGGCAAGTTCTAATCAGAGTTTGCGTGCAGCAAGATGGGAAGAAAATTATTTGAGCCTCCGGTATTTTTTTTACAGACTGTAATGTCTCTATGCAGTCTGGATGGTAAGAGAAGAATCACTGCATGGGTTATATAAATTAAGTGGCTGGAAAACTGCACTGCAGAAGACGGTGCACACAGAAGTGTGATGCCTTCAAGATGCCTTTAGCTTATACAATAAACCTGATGAAGAGGCCAGTCTGCACACATATTGGGCTTCCCTTAAAACAGGGGGAGGTAGATGATGCCTGGTACAGGGAAGAAAGGTCCAGCTGGACGCATGACTGCATTTAGCCAGGGAAGATGTGCCATTATTTTTAGGTCTTTAGAAGATCTGTTTTTTTTTTTTTTTTTTTTTTCTCTGAGCTGTCACTAATGCTGAGGATGCTCACATTGCTTCCAGTACAACCCAGAGAACGTGCCAAAGCTCACCTGAAAAATCCTTTGTGCTCTGGGTACTATGCGCTGCAAGGGCATTGCTGTGTTTACCTATACGTGCTTTCTGAAACCCTTTTTTCCCCTCCAAGTGTTGTAATAGTCTGTCCTTGCTTGCTTGCAGGAATTTTTTTGTCCCTTTTTTCTCCATATTGCCCATGAGCCATTTTTAGGGTTTAGGGGAAAACAGAGATAGCAACAAGTGATGTGGAACTCTGCTCACCAAAGCCTTCAAAAAAGTGTAATCAAAAATTGAGGTGTTACAGCTAGGGGGATGCTTGATAATTTGTGTTTAGCTACCATTCCAAGACCATGTATTAGTAGATACTAGATTTCACTAGAGTGAAATCCTGGTGCATCATATAGCACCAAAACCTTTGAGTTCTCCCCTAATGCAGATAGGGTGTGCATCTTGATGTGAGTCTTGCAAGAGATAAATATATTATACACTTTGTAAAATATACTTGTTAGCTGATGTTTGCCATAGGTCCGATTTTCTTACAAGACATTTTGAAACTAAGGATAAAACTGTAGCACAAATATCTAATTGCGCTACTACAACTACAAATATCTAATTTGCACTACTCTAATTACACAAAGCCACAAAATCCCTGAGGGGCAGCTCACAGATTGTTTTATGGATCTGGGTTTGGCTACGGCCTTGGCTATTTTGGTATTTTTCACATACATGAAATTATGTTATAGTTAGGACAATGGGTATATCACTAGCAGACAGAATAACAACTGTCCTCCATACAGCTAATATAGAAATTACCGTTGTTTGGCTGATGTGAGGAAAGGATGTATGCATGGGAAGGGTGCTTTGCTGTGATGGTCTGTTAAGCTTTCTTTATCCTAAGATTGAGAGCTCTACAATAATGTTTCTAAATAGGTATTTCTCTAAAGTCGTTTTGTGTGAGTAAAATTATGACATTTCATAGATGTTCCTTAACTGAAAAAACAAGTGACTTGATAGGAACTCAAATAAAAAGGATTAAAAGAATCAAAAAATAACAAAATGGACTTCTGGGTTGGGAGCTATTCACATTTCTGTGTAATGTCTTTGGATGCATTAATTTGTTTATACTGCAACTTAGAGGATGTTATTAAAAAGATCATGCATGACAAAGGAGAATTGAGTTTCATTACTTGAATATAATTATCTCACACTGTTTGAAACAGCCTTTTCTTGTCAAGAGCAAAGTAAAAGCGTTAAGCCTATTATAACATCTCTTTTGATGTTTTTGTAGGATGTAATAAAAGATGAATGTTCTGTGCTGAAGCTGCAGCTGAAGGAGAGAGATGAACTCATAGCCCAACTTCAGGAGGAGCTGGTAAGCAGGAGATATTTTCTTTTTTCTTTTTTTTTCTTTTAGACCAGAAACTACATAACTGCAGTTTCACACCTGCTGCAAAATGGCTATCCTAGGGCTATGGCAATCACTGCGATTAACCCTGCTAACACTGGCTGTACGTTCCTAGGGAATGGCTGCTATCTAAATTCCCTGCTAGTCAAGTTTGTTTTATGAGATGGTGTTGACAGTTGTCTTGCAGTATCAAAGTGGCTTTAATCATTGATGGAGGAAGAGCACAGCCCTTAATGCTGTGCTCAGCATATGCCACAAATCGTGAAGGGCTGCACATGTGTTCTCAAGAATTGTGAACATTTCTCCTGTGAGCTGCCTTACACAACTACAAAACTGCCTGGTAGGCAATAAAATACTCTTTTTTTTTTTTTTTTTTTTTTCTTTTTTAAAAAAGGGGTTTTTTAAAAAAAAAAAAAAAAAAAAAATCTGTTCCTATGTTTACTGATTTCTTTGTTTATATTACCTAGGAAGGCTTCAGTACTACGATTTTGAGCTTACACACATTACCCGCAAATGGTAGCTCGAGGCAAAATATGGGATCAATCAATTAATAAAAAACCTAAATGTTTTCTGTAGCACTATTAAGGCTGATAAAATAATTTAAAAAAATCTATTTCTGATGGAACATGGTTAAGACAGCACATCTTCAATATTCTTAACTGTATAAAAAATAGAATGATGGAGAAATTTTCTGCTTCTCTTGTCACAAATAGAGAATTTGAGATGTAAAGGCTTTTGAGATAGTGTGTGACCACCCTTCTGGAGGTGCTGTTGTTGTCTTAACCAGCATGCATTTCTGATCCAGCTCTGGTGCTTTTTCTGCCTTTCGGGCTCATATCTGGTGACCAGGTCAAAACTTGCGCAGAATGAATTCAACTCATTCAAACCAGAGAGAAATTGTGCTAAGCTGGCTTTGCAGTTTCAGGTGCAGCCGAGAGGTCAGATGGATCCTCAAGTGCAGTAGCCGTGACTGTGGCATGGCTTTTTTCCTAACCAAAAATGTCAGTGTATTTTTACTCCAGCAGCCGTAGTTACATCTCAAGTTGTATGGGGAATATGTAGTGCTGCTCACTGATGAAAGATGCCTTTGCTAGAGTAACATCTGCAAAATAAACATAGGTCATCAATATTCTTTGTTTTATATTTGGCTACATTAAGAAATGATGTATTATGTAATTATTATCAAAAATTAAATGACAAAAAGGGATACAGGGAACTCAGAGCTGCTGCACACTCCGGGAGCATTAATTTCATATCAATCTAGTTCTGAACGTATGCTATTAACTGGTTGACAATTTTGTCACTGTAAAATTATCCTGTATTGATACAGTGAGCTGTAGCTCCTTTGCTGTTAACTCTTGTCAGAGTTCATCTCTGCAGATGTCAGCTGCAGAAAAACACCCAGCAGGAATTTGGTGTTAGGATTTCTTATTAGGCAGAAAAGCCATCATCAGAGGTCATGAAGTAGGAGTTTCCAGAAGAGTTAAAATGACTGCCATGGATTAAAACTGAGTTCAGTACTGGCACTTTTGGACTTGGGAAAAACAGTATGGGCAAAATTCTGGAGCCTTTTTGTTGTAGAGATTTTTTTATCCCCTTTTTCTGTGGTTCTTACCTGCCTCTTTTGGTAGTGTCCTAGGTGACTGAGGTACATGTGGACAGCTATCTCCTGCAGGCTCCCCAGGCAAAGTTCTCCCTTTAGAGCTCTTGGGAGAAAAGGAGGCTTAAACAAGTGTGTCAAAAAGTGTGATTAAAATATTTTTTTTCTTTGCCTCTGTAGTACTGGACAAATATTGATGGAAAAATGCATGCTTTGAGAATTTGCAAATCCGAACAGTGACAGTTATCTGTATGTTCATGAGAGGGTCGATATTAGGAGTGTGAATGCTTAAAGCAAACCAGATGAGCTGGAGTTTCTGGCTGATAAAACATCCTGGAAAGTAGCTGCAATGTGCTTTAGACTTGATACCTGTTAGGTAACTTTTTTCTTTTCTTGATTCTTGTGCCTGTACTTGTTCATTTGCCCTTTGAGTAGGGTAGTTTGGAAGTTGCAAATACATCTTTGCAAAGACCACAGGAGTTTTAACGTGTTCGTTTGGTTCAGCTGTGCAACTTACGGAAGGTATATCTGAAAAATCTGTGCTTTGCTGGTTGGGAGGGGGTTTGTTCCTTGCATGTAAATGCAAACTACCTGGTTAATTAGTCTGTCTCCAAGGCTCTGCAGCAGACTTGAGATGGACTTCAGCTTTTGGGGGTATTTGTTTCCCTTGTTGCTCTAGTTGCTCCTTTGTCATTCACCCGGGGATTTTTAGTCTTTTAAGAAGGATTTCTATCTAACTTGGGTGAATGAAGAAGGAAATATTTAATAGTCGTGAGGGTAGGAAGCATTGGTGGAGTTGGAGCTTTCTGGTGGAAAGGGAGCTGCCAGGTGCAATTGTGCAGCTCAGCACCTGCAGCTCATCCTCCTCCTAATGGCTTTGGAGCCCATAAAAGGGGGAGCAGGTAGCCTCTTTGTCTGAGGACTGAAAGGGGGAGGATTGGATGCTGAGCTCTGTGGGTCAAGTAGAAAAGGCAAAACACCAGGAGACTTTGCCTATATCTGACCAAGCCAAGAAAAACTTATATGGGAGAAAAAAAGGTAATTTTCTTTGTGTTTTAATGTGAAAAATGAGTGTTAACCTGATTCTGGCAGCCTTGCTGTCCTCGTGTGTGTGGTGGGCCCCCAAAATAAGAAATGAATGGCACAGAAATCCTCCCATGTCAAAAACTTGTGTTAAAACATATTTAAAAAAAAGTACAAATTCAGAATCCTGGGACGGCAGAAAGATGTTAAGTTTAGCTCTTTGGTGGCTTGGTTTACTAATAGGCCAATTACTGGTGTTTTTAAGTATCATCAAGGTGAGTATTTACTATCTAGTTTTGCTGTTTAACTGCCTGAGATGCACTTGAGTTGTGCTGATAACCTGTTTATGAAAGATGCTTGGAAGTATAAATGCAAGTATAAAAATTACCTTGAAAGGTAGTTACGTCAGTGTAGATGAGTGAAATGTGCAGTCCTAGAATCAGTGTGTCTGTGTGATTGTTTTTTGTTTTTAAGTTATTATTGTTGTTATGATAGTCCTGGAGTGAGATTTGGACTAGTAAATGAATAAGTTTATGATAAATTACACGTTTGGAATTGATAGGGAAAAGAGGAATGTTGGTCAGTGCAGCCCATTTCCAAAATTAAAACAAGGCATGTGCTTGGAACATGAAATAAATACAAGGAGCTTATATTTGAAAAAAAATTAGTCCTTTAGCACAGAAGGGATATTTTAGATTGATTGTTATACTGGTTTCCCACTTATCACGCACTCCAGTGTTTTGTGATACTGTTTCATGTTGCTTATTTTTACCATGGTGTGTTACAGACCCCGGCTGGTTTCCATAAGAACGGATGGTTCTAAGCACTTTCAAATCCCCTTTCTTTTGCATATTTGGGAAACATTAAGAGCAGAGAAGAAATAGATTAGGTGTACTTAAATATTATTAAAATGTCAGGCTTCTTTCTCCCTTTTTATGGAGAATTAATTGCATCTATTCCAGAAAAAGGCTTATCTTGGCCGTAATGACTCCCTGAATCAGTTGCACAGGACAGATGTGTAGGGGAAAAGTGGCAATATCCTTGGATACACAATGGGGATTAGCCTTTGATTCCTTGCGTACCCTGGTCCCTGGATGAGAAGTTGTCAGTAAGATACAATCTTTAATGTTCCTTGCCACTTGTGGAGGTGATTCTGCAGATGAGTTCTTATCACTAACCATTGTCGTATTCCTGTGTTTGGCATAGATAAATGGCTTTGTCACTGGTATAAAATAGTCTTCCTAGTCACACTCAAATGAGTAGCACTGCAGAAAGGAGCAAATTTGAAAGACACGAGGTACCCTAAGCTTCCCTTGAGACATGCTGCTCAGGTTAAGATTCCTTTAGTAATACAGAATCACAGAGGCTTGTCTCCTGCACAAGTGTCACTAATAGATTGCTGGCTTCAGGATATGTGTGGCATTTCACAGACAGGTCTTTTAGTAAATGCAGACAAATGTGATCTGGCTTTACCTTATATCTCTGAGCTTCAGTTTCTGTGTGGAAGACAGAAAGGAGGTCTGAATTTCCCTTGTTTTGCCTCTTCCCTTTTTTTTGCCCGTTCTTTCTTTAATCAACTTGAGTTAACTAGCTTTCTACTCTAATTAGAAGATAAAAATACTTATTTTAGGGCAAATAGAAAGGGCAAATTCTGCCTTATATTACACTATGACTGTTGCATGCTCTAAGCTGAGCTGTTAGGTGTCCAGATGTCCTCTGAGCTGAGGTGCATCACCTGGGTGGCTGGCCCCAGCAATTAGCATGTGAGACTGGCACATGGGGATTTGGTGATTTAGACCTGGGAGTAATGGGCAATTTAGGTAAAGGAGAACTAGATTTTTTTTTTTAATGTTAGAAATAAAAGATATGGAGAAGGCAGCGAAGAGTTTTTTTTGTTGTTTGGTTTTTTTGGTAGGGTTTTGATTGCTCAATTTTGTATCTTTTTATTTTGTTTTTATTCAGCATGCTATACATGTATTTCTCTTGATTGTTACTCTCTGCTCCAGAATTATCAATGTTTTGGTGGCAGAGAAGACTGTAGAATCTATGTTCTCTAAAAGTGTGCAAATGCTGTTGTTTGATAAGGACCTAGATTCTTTATTTATTTATTTGACGTTTGCTTTATTTATATTTATAGAAGCAGAAAGAAGTTGTTAAAAAAGATACTCCTTCTAGAGAGATTGCTGTGCTTCTACGGTTTAATTTGTATAGCTTAACAGCTTCAGTATGTTGCTAAAGGCATCTTTGTGACACATTTTTATTGCAGCCCTCCAATGTACATGAGTTTCAGATTAATAACTGCTTTATCCTTAGTTCTGTGCAGCAATAGTTAATGAATCAATTTTTACTGTTGCTTCTTCTAATAATTAATTTTCTGTTTGGGGAAGTGTTTGCACTTTGAAAACTGTGGGATGTTTATCAGTGTAATGCACTGGAGAGCTAATAAAAGAATATTCTTTTGTCTTTTTTAATTATAGTTTAGTGACTTGCGCAGCTTCCCTTACCATATCTGGGTGTGATTCCTGGAACTGTCTGGGCATAAATACCAGCATAGAAAGCATATTAAAAATGAAGGATCTCCTGTGTGTTAACAACAAATACCTGGTTTTGTTTATGTGCCAGTGAAGTTCTGTGGGGAAACAACATGACTCTGGTTTGTTCTTAACTTTTGTGTAATTCAAGATGGCTGGCATGAAAAACAGTAAGCTTCTGTTTGAAAATACTCTGATGGAAAGACTAGGAAGTTCTTCTTAAGGCACTGAAAACCTGAACAGGAATTTCTGGCCTTTCCTAATTAGCTGTGTTCAAGTATTTATTGGCCCGTTTTCATACTGGTGTCCAATGACTGACTTTATCAAGTCTCTCCAAATGTTGCATGTTTTTCTGTCATTCTTTTGCTATTTCCTTGTGGTTCATATTTAAGGAATGAGGAGTTTTTCTGTTTTTTGAGGCACCGGAGATTTAAGGAGCTTCATTTAACCAGCGTTTTCTCACTGAAGATTTGTTTTATTCTACGGCATCATGAATACTGCCTGCTTCAAAAGATGCTCCGATGCCTCTTGAAGTGCCTTGTTCGCTTTGCAACAGGCTTTGCAGTGCTTATGAGTAGTGCTGGAGCTACATGTGTGTAGAGTTTTACTGAAACTGTGTTGTTACCATCGCACACCTGATTGATTCCTGTAAAGAATGAATGCTGAAAGGGTGAACATATTTGTGTTACAATGTTTGGTTTTTGGTTAGTTGAAAATGTATTTTTATGTTATTTTAAGTTCACTTGGGCCTGGAGACCAGGTGGTATGGGGTAGGGAGGAGAGAAAATGAGGAAAATATTCCCATGGTTGGGGGAAAGGAATTAATAAAATACTATTGATCTGCTGGTTAGGAGTCTTT
>VZSV01000214.1:416056-454104 GCA_013398735.1 Nothocercus julius | reverse complement strand
TTACATTTCTCACAGGAAGTTTTTTTATTAAGCCAAAAATAATGAAAGATGAAGATTGAACTTGTCACATAGATTAGACTTGAAGATTGCATGTGCTGTATGTGTTCTGGCGACTCCTCAAATACACAGATATGTTTTGCTGGATGCTGCAGAAGGTTTCTGGAGAAAATTGGTAAAAGCTAAAATAATTAGTAATAGTACGGTATACAGCCATGCAGGCAGTTGCAACACCCCGGGGAAATGTAACAAAACTGTAAAATGCCTTTGCCGCTACCTTTTGGGCACATCTTAGAGGCCCTGTGGGTGACTCTTCATGTTTCTGCACTAAAAAAAATCTGTTTCTTTATATGTTTTATACATACATTCTAACTTGTGTTCAGTGCGATGTTTTAGAAATTGGTCCAGAGCGGCTGTGAAGCTCCCAGTCAAGTTTTTTTGTTTGCATTTTTTTTGCAGCTTGCAAAAAGGTTTGCATTATTTGTAGGTTTTGATTTACGTTTACAGAGCAGAGGCTGTTTCCTGAGCTGTTGCTAACTGCCAGAATTCAGTTCTCTTCCTGTGCTTCTTTGCAGGACCATCTGTTGGGAATGAGGTGTATTTCGACACCCTGAACTCGTCCAAGGCAGTGTTGACTAGCCAAGCCTTGTTTAGAAATAGTTATGAATTATAATTGAAGATAACATGAAATAGCATTAAAAAACATGAAATTTTTAGCTAAACAATGTTTTAAACAATAGTGTAACAACAGGCTGACTATAAGCCAGTAAAAGAGGGTTTATTCATCACCTTGAATTTATGGTGTGGTATAAACTGGTTAAAGTTTTTGGATAGGTGTGGGTTTGTCTTGTTTTCTCTTCACTCCTATCTTTCTGAGGCGAAATTAGAATTTATTCCTCTTTTGCCTGAATAGCTTTGTAAGATTGGGTTGGGGTGTCTCTTTAGGCTTGTGTAATGTGGTTGTTATGCTTTTATGAGTATATCATGGTTTGGGTGGTTATTTTCTCCTCCTCAGGCAGTTTTATGTGACAGCTGCTTATGCTCATAATGATAAGTTGTTGTCTTGGTTCCATTAAAGGAGTAATCCAGGAATCGGTGCAGTGTGTTTTGCTGGTGATGCATGTCAGTGGGAAATAAAGGTCTAGTTAGCATTTCCTAAAATGGTGAGACATTATATTTTGATAAGAGAGATAAAAGTAAAAATCTGGTTGCAATGCTCTTTAATTGAGTTAAAAATAGCTAGGGAAAAAAAACTCTTGTTTGCCCACCTTCAGGTGTTACAGCTTTGTGCTTATGCAGGAGAGCTATGCTAGGAGGTAATGGTTCCTTTCCACACACAATATAAAAGAGTCTAAGTTTATTTTTGGAGATGCTTGGATTAGCCCGACTCTTATAGAGTAATGAAAGTGTTCTACTATGTGCTTTACTTCCATCAAATGAAATCAAAACTTTGGTGCTAGAAATATTCAACTCAGTTTCCAGATATTATTACCTATCTGTGGGAATTGTAGTAGCACTGTTGTTGTAATGGAGTCAGCGAGAAATTTCCTATATTAGATGTGTGAAAAGACAGGAGCACTATCCTTTTCTTCTGTTTCAACTGCAAGATAGCTATGTCAGAGCAAGATATTACTGAAAATATTAATTCTGCTTAATTATAATGAAAACTGGCATTTTACTGGTTTTGGTAGGGCAACACAAAACTCTCAAATGTTGCTCATGGATTTTGGTTAGGTATGTGTGGAGGGGGAAAAAAGTAAGAGGAATATCATGAGGAAGCATATTAAAAGATGCTGACATTATTTTACTGATTTAAAGGTTTATTTTGCTTTTTATTTCTGGTGTTCTGTATTTCTAGGCTTCAGCTGAGATGAAAGGGTAAGTGGATAGCAGGAGTGGTGAACCTACATTCCTAATAAAAAGTATCCACCACAACAAACTGTGCAGTATTGGTTACTGGTGAAACACACGGTGATGCTTTTTAATGCTGCTAAATCTGTGCATTGCTCATTGATGTTTCTGCGCAAAATATTTTCAGGTTTGCCAATTATTCAATAAACTATTTGCATATCATGTCATGCTTGAAGAAACTCACAAATTGGCAGCTGTGAGTTGTTTTTGTTATTGGTAGACCTATTTGCAGTCATACTTGGATCATATGTTTTTGATTTTCCCCTCTATTTTTTTGAGTAACAAATGATCAAAATCTGCTCTGTGCAAAAGTCAGAGGAACAACTTGGAAATGATGCACGCTTACTGTGTTTTGTAGCTTCAAGACTCTCTAGCACAACTTCTAATTGGTAAAATGTTGCAACTCAGGCTCTGCTGTTCATGCACTTAGCATTAGGCACAGGGTTTTGTTTATCTAAGTGAGACTAGTGGTGCTGTAGCTGAGATCCTCTCAAGACATATGAGGTGTGATATAGGTAATTCTCTATTAAACCGGCTAGTAGGTGTTTTATGATGTTTTCTTGGACACTTGGATACTGCAATAACACAAATTAGGGCTAATAACAGTGCTAGTACAAAGTTCAAAATGGTGCTTGGGGATCTAATTTCTGTGAGAATGACAATATGGGATGATGTATTTGCCTTATGGAGGTTTTTATGACTATATTACTGCTCATTTCTCATTCTTCTCTCGTCTTTGCTAGCTTTTAGAAGCAAGCATATACCAATAATCATTCCTTGCTCTGACCTTGCATTATTCTTCATTGTTTTTTTAGATTGCCGTCGCTTATGGCCGTTACAGAGTGTAATGCTGCATGCAGTGATGCATCTGGGCCATATGTGGATGTGATGTGTGTTTTGTGTGTGTGCGCGTTTTGAAGGTGTAGTAACTAGAGTGAGTTTCTCTATACCTTGCCATGTGGGTGTGTGGATATGTCTTAGAGCACCATTGATATCTTGAGTAACAGAATGATTCCTTGCTATATAGTTTTTTTGAAAGACAGAGTGGTTGCTAATCATGGATTTATAGCCAAAGCAAAAATAGTTAGAATGAATAATCTGTTTTTCCAATCAGTATCTAGTTATACATGTGTGCCCCTGGCAGATAAGATCTAGTCACCCTTTGTTGGTCAACTGTGAGAATATGTAGCAGAACTACAGTGAGACTATTGACATATCTTGGGTTTTGCTTGGCTGATGGGTTAGTGCTCCTGTGGAGGATTGCAATAAGATTCTGCAGTAGTAATCTGTAATTTGGATGGAGATTTTTAGCTTCTGAGCTTAGTTGTTCTCTGCAAACTTAGTACTTAATGCAAGGTTTGAGTGGACTTTCTGTAGCCATGTTGGTGGCCTGTGCTGGAAAGACACCTGTTTTTTTGTTGAGATCCATAAAGCCTTTCCAGGTGTGAGATGACTCAACTGTACCTGAGCTCTGAGTCTTCTGAGGAAAAGTTTTTCTCCCCAAGATCTCTGTGACAAACATAAGCTGTTACGCTGGGGTGAAGGTGAAGGAAACAAATGAGAAATCAGTAAATCTGACTGCAACACTGATGTTGGCAATTACAAGCTGTTTCAGTGATTTGTCTTCATAAAGCAGTGCTATAATCTGTACAGTCTACAGGAGTGATGGAGTTGTTTGAGTGTAGGAGTTTTGCATGCAAGAAGTTGTGAGGTCTTTTACCTAAGTAAGAATAAAAATGTCCAAGAAAAAATTTGCTCTTAGACAAAAAACAAAAGGTAAAATAAGTAATATAATATGCTATAAAGTAAACAAAACAGAATGCTTAGTGAGGAAAGCTACAGCCATACTGGTTAATGTCCTTCTGAGTCATCCAGGGCAGCTGGAGCTGTGAGATTTCTCTCTGTTAAATTAAGAGCATGCACGGTGATTTCTGAGTTGGATTTATAAATTGGAATTTGCGGTTAAGCAAAAGAGCACAAGCAGCACGAATGCTGTCACTGATGGGAGACTGGATGACAGGGTGGTCACCAAAAAACCCTTCAACAAAACTTTTAGCGTATATAAAACTCAGCATTGATTATTATTACTATGAAATATTTCAAAGTCTGTTGAGACATATTGGCTGTTTTTTGGGAGGAGTATTTTCAGTGAACACATAAATGGTATATTCGGTGTTTAATTTAGATCAATAAGGAATGTGGCAAATTGACCTTATTTGAATGGTTTCTGTGGGTGTGCATTATGTGCAGGTAATCTATTCAAAGTATGTTTTGGAGCAACTTTTCATTGCAAGAGGGCTGTTTGCAGAATGCTGATAGATGAATATGTTGTGGAGAGGTGCTTCTCATGGTATTTTATGCTGTTGTGTTGTAGCATGCAGCATAATAAAAACCCAAGCTACAGCTATAAAAATGTACCTCTTAGAGTCCATAAGGTAATTCTGGTATGTCTAAGTATTCAAGTAGTTTAACAACTTTTCGTGCATCTGCTTTTTTCAGGATTGCTGCAAAGCATTGTGTGTTTTAGCATCTTGTCTTTAATACTGTGTGAGATGAGAGAGTGGTAGCTTCTTGGTGGATGGATAGCTCACTTGAAGCATATGAGTAGGAGAGTTTATCGAAGTTGGCATTGCCCTTACTCCTGTGTGTGGTACCCGTAGACCTTTTTATGTACAAGACGCCCCTTGGGTACAAAATTTCTGATATGTTTGCAGTTGCATTAACTGCCCTGTAGCCATGTGCAGGAGTTGCAGGGCCCATGCTTAGGATCAGGTGGCATCTTCAGATGTAAATTTATTCTGGTTAACACTCTGGCACTCTGTTGGAAGGCAAAGAATATTGATGTTTCCTCTTTCTTTTCCATGGTGTTCTTTTTCCTCCTTTGTATTTTTTCTTATTTGCCCAATAACGATTTTACCTGCTTGCAATCAGCTGATGCCTACTATTTTCCTGTAACTGCCACCCTCAGTAATACATTGCAAACATAATAGTAATAAGTATATAACTAATGGCACTCAGGTGCTGTAGGGAGTTGGAGACGTAAACTGCATGTGAACTTATTCCCTTGCTAAGGAAGAGCTTCATTGATTGTGGACTGATGCTTTCTGGTAGGGCTGTTCAAGTAGTTCTGATAGCAATCTGGGTAATTTAAGCAACAGGGAATGATGGCACAAGGCATTGTTCCACACAATCATTTAAGTGCTCAATCTCTCATGAGCTTAAGACAAGGGTTGGGATGATTGTTGGAGGCAATGTTGCTCTAAGTGATTTAAAAATCGCCTACAGCTCTTTTTACCTTTTGGCTGATTAGAGTGAACCCAGTAACTGAGAATTTTTCATGCTCTTATTCCTGTCACCATACAAGTGCGTTGTTAATGCTATTTAATAAGAATTAACAACATGCAGAAGTGTTGAAAATAAAGAATGTTAGCTGAGATTCTATTTTAAAAAGTCACCTAGAAGCAGTTTGTTTGACTCATCTTAAAAATTAAAATTAATTTCAAAAACACATGCTGTAGTCTCTCTTCAGGCTTTAGAGGAGGTCCTGTGAAAGCCCACTAATTTGTTCAGGGGCCAGAGCGCATGATATACCAGGAGGCCAAGGGAATTTGTCCTGAGGAAGAGGAGGATTAGGAAGGAGCTGCCTATAGTCCCCTACTCCAATTTGCTGTCTTGTGGAGAGGGTGGAGGCATCTGAAAGGAGGAGATGGATGCTGTGATGTTGTGGAATGGCAGAAGAATCTCAGGGAAGTCAATCTCAGAACTTGACTTTCTTTAAAACGTAACTTTTTAATACTAAGCAACCGTCTTTGGGAATGATGCTGTGATGGCAATTGGATGGCAATAAGAATGTATCAACTCCTTTCTTTGTTGTTAATATTAAAGCATGCCCCTTGGCTTGCCAAGATCTCTTATTTGGCTGGTTTGCTCTAACTGAGAGAAATGGACAGGGCTTTTGGTTCCAACAGACCTTTTTCAGTATTTACAGTATTTTTGTATACAAGAAAGTTCACTGGATGTTAATATTGTACATGTTTTATGTAGAGGAGGATTAATATGTATTTATTGTGTGAGGTTCTGCTACAGTAACACTAGAGTTTTGCATTTAACCTCAGTACATAATTTATAAATGTAAACTTGGTAATGCAATGCAAAAAAAAAAAAAAAAAAAAGAAATTCTCTCCAGCATTTTATCACTTTTGTCTGTTGATACAGCTTGTGCAGCATGAAGTTATATTTAAAATACCAATTTGTCATTTTAAGAGGAGCTTTTATATCATAAAGAACTGCTTACAAGGTTTTGGGGGAATCTAATACATTTAATTTTACCAAATTTTTTTCTTAAACTTGACTTGTGGAATAAATATTTTGTTCTAGCAGCAAGATCTCTTTTATCTCTGTAGGAATGAAGCAGTGTAAGTTAGTGAAATGTATGGCATGAAGATCAAGTTGAATGACTTCTAAGTGCAAGTAACCTCTACCAGGAAGATGCTGGTTTATAGACAACTTAGTTTTTTCCATGGAGTAGTAAGGCAAGCTCTATCTTTGCCATTTTAAGCGTTTTGCAGACTAGCTGCATCACTGGAAATAAGATAGCATATGGTGGATTCTTGTTATCTTGAATACCTCTGAAATGAATTAAGTCACATTCTGAAGCTTGTTTCGCATCAGCAAAACTGAATATATCCTTTCTGTCGTGTAAAAGAAAGTTTTTAACTCCCACTGCTGATAATTAACACAATCTACACTCATATCACTGTTAAAAATGGATCTTTCTACCTAGATGTAATTAAATCAATTACTTGCAATTACTTGTTTTTTTGTTTTGTTTGTTTTTTGTTTTTTTTTTGATTAAGGATGCAAATATTCAATTTGATCAAATAGAACTTAATACTGTTTTTGGTCCAAACACTATATTACCTACGTGAATATTTGGTCTTTGTGAATGCCTGGTTATGTAACTAGAAAATTTGCCTTTTTTTAAGCAGTAAAAAGCTCAAGTATTTTGTAAAGTAAATACTGAGCAAGTGACCAATACCTAAGCAAAATAAGTTAAAATGTGGTGGGCAATGTGCTATTTATATTCAGCCTTGAAGATAACACTTTTCTGTTGGAAATAGGGAAGTTAGCTTTTGCTTTGAAGGAAGTTTTATCTAATGGGTTATGTCAGTGAGCTTGAAAGTAAGATGTCATATTTCACTGAAGTGACCAGTCAGTGGAGTGTTTGCTCTTTTTTTGCTCTTGGAAACTGGGCTGTTTTGGTGTTTTCTCTCTGCTGTTTTTGGTGAAAATTAATTTATTTTAGAGTCATCATTCATTTCAAGTATTGAAACACACACTTTATTTTTAAAAATGTATAGAACGAATATTTATGAATGAAGCTGAAAAAACTGAAAGAGCTGAAAATAATGAGGTTTCTGTATGTGTTTTGATGAGAATTGTGATTCATTCAGTTGGAGATTCAGTTAACCTGAAATATAATTTGCAGAGATTCTGTTTTACTGTAATACATAGCTCTCAGTAGCATGAAGGCATACTTTAATAGATCTGTAGCATTTGAGTCTGAGATGAGTTAAATATTTCATGTGGGCCCAACTGAAAAATATGAGTGAATTGGTAGACAGGAATGCTTAAGTGCAGTGAGGATGCTTTTTTGTGTTCTTGTTCTCTGTTCTTGGACTATCCCTGTTTGCATTTTCACACTTTACCCTGTATTGTCATGGTGGTTCTCTCATGTACTTTTATATATGTGTGTATGTATATATCACATGCACTTTTATAGATGCACAGGCTGAGATTGAAGATGAATATTTCTAAAGAATAATAAGTTTTAATACTTTTAATGAATCTCCAAATGCTTTCTATGAAGCAGAAGTGTGTCAAAATGGCCAGATTTCCATGTGTGTCCATGCAGCTGTCCCTGGCCTCTGTACTTAGATGCATGTAGCTGTGAAGCATAGTGAGGAAAATAAGTCACTCACCTACTTCATGTTGCTTTGTTTTACAGGAAAAAGCCCAGTGTTTACAGAAAGCTCTCGCTTCCCAAGCAGATAAATCTACTCAGACAGAACTTGTAGGCCACGATGTAAGTAACTCTGTTGGGCAGTTTTGTTTTAATCACCTTTATGGGTTTCAGACTTATATCAACCTATTTGGTTCTATGACTCTTGCTTCCCTGCATTGATTTAAAAGAATTTACTTGGAGTACCATTCATCCTATGCTCTTAAATGCTTCTCAGATGTCTTCTGCAACATGAGAATATTATTACAGCTACCTGTCAGCATGATAATGCCCCACTGATTTCATGCTTTACCAAAAGCTCTCAGTATACTGAGAATTAGCAGAATCATAGAATGGCAGAATGCTTAAGGTTGGAAGGGACCTCTAGAGATCATCTAGTCCAACCCCTCTGCACACGCAGGGTCACCTAGAGCATGTGGCTCAGGACTGCGTCCAAGCGGGTTTTGAACATCTGCAGAGCAGGAGACTCCACAACCTCCCTGGGCAGCCTGTTCCAGTGCTCTGTCACCCTCACTGTCAAGAAATTTTTCCTTAAGTTCCTGTGGAACTTTTGATGCTTTAGTGGAATTGAGCACTGGTGCTTCTGTGGAATTTCTGGTGCTGTGGCCATTTCCTTTAGTTCTGTTGGTGGCCACCACTGAGAAGAGGCCAGCACCATCCTCTTCCCTGCCTCCCTTGAGGTACTTATAGACACTAATGAGGTCTCCTCTCAGCCTTCTCTTCTCCAGGCTGAAACAGGCCCAGCTCTATTTGTTGCATATTGACCAAATAATATTTGAATTCTGGAAAATAATGGAAGAACTCACAAATTGGTCAAGTTATTCTAAAATTTTCTTGAGCAGCATCAACCAGAATTTCTGCTAGAAGGTGAGTTGACGATTTGCATCTTCATGCAAGAATATACCTAAGGAAATTACTATTTCCTAAGAGTGTTCCTTCTATGAAAAATGTGTTTGTATATATGTAGTGATTCACTTGAGTACATGATGCTTCTTTGAAGGATCCTTGATTAAGAACACCACAATGATGAGTATTACCACAGTTCTTCTATTTTCTGTGACTTGAGCAGAATCAAACAATACTAGTTACCAAAGACTGGTTTGCAAAATAAAAAAGAATGGTAAATAATTGATGCTAAAAGTTTCACATTCTTAAGCAGACAAGTTCTTGAAGTCAAACTTGATTTTTCTAGTGCTATACCTCAACAAAAGTAAATGAGGAATGGTTTTATATGCACAACACATCCGCTTGTATTGATTCATCTGGTACAGAATGCCTGTGAATATTGTTAGGAGTATGTTATGAAGAAAGATGAACAGGACTGCAGAAATAATATGTATTTACTGTGATCTTCATTAAGGAACTCAAATCATGCTAGAATGAAGAAATGTGCAAATGAGGAGTGTGTTAACGTTTTACATGTGGTTCATACATATGGTTATACCTTTTTTTTATTAGATTTTGCTACTTGTCTCCAAAGAATGGGTATTAAAGGTAGTAATGTCTTCAGTTGTGTTTCTGCTGAAGAAAAGTGACAATTTTTTGATTTCTTTGCTTTTATATGAGGCTTTGAAGTGCAAATTATGATAATTTGTAAGTGGTAGTTGTCCGGTAAGTGATGTTTATAAATTTATGTAGAATTTGTTTAGATGCATATTAGTATAAGTACAAGAATATTGTGCTAATGTGAAATTAGATGAAATAGTCAAATATAAAACAGGACATCTGTTTTATTGTTCTTTATTACAACTTTGAGCTATCTGTGAGCAGGTAAGTGCCTATGAGTACTGCACATGATTTCACCCGTGTTGTACAAAGAGAATACACTTCAGAAGGAAGAACTGCTGAAATCTTGAATAAGTGTTTCTGAAGAGTTTGTTCTATATAGTTTCTGATTTTTGCTTCAGTGTATAAGCTTAATAGTTCCATTAAAAATCCTGTAACTTATTCAAAAGTTCTCTGAGAGATTTTTGAGTAGTCTTGTTTTTTATTTCAATGACAAAATGATTTCATGAAAAACAACTGAAAAAAATGACATTTTTCTGGTATATTGTGATGCTTAATCAAGCTATTTCATTTTCCTTCTGCTGTTTGCAATCTATTTCACTGGCTTTGACCCTTTTTCCAATGCACCTTAACCTTAAATTAATGTGAATATTTCATTTTGCCAAATGTAATCTAGAACGTGAAGAAGTAAACACAAACGACTAAAAGATATACAATAGTTTGTGATGCAGTTTTGTTTGAATATTCTAAGGCAGGAAGGAAGGGATGACTGTCTGCGATAGTGAGACAGGCTAGTCTGTAAAAGAAACCAGTGCTCCTTCCTTGACTTTTGGATTTTCCAGTAATTGAGTTACTGCTTTTCAGCTTTGGAGTTGTATCATTAGGAATAAGTGGAAGTTCTTGCTTTGATATAACAAGAATTGAAACATTTTATCCATAAAGTGTAGAGCAGTGAAAAAAAGCTTGAGGTTAGTCTGTCTTTGGGAAGGAACGGGAGGAAAATGAAGAAATGTTTTGAGGTTTTAGAAGGAAGAAACATTTATTTTGTGGATCTGCTCTGAAAAATTTTAGACCATGTTGGCTCTGTGTGTTGTAGGAGTTGGAGTCTATCAAACTGATGGGCAAAGTATGGGATCTTGGCATCTTCTGTGATACCTATAAACTGCTAATTAATGCTTTTGACATATTTCCTTGCTTTCTGCTATCCATAACTTGGAGATTTTTCCAGATGAAAATGCTTTAGAATACTATATTACCAAGCAAATGGAAGCCAGATTTGGTCAAAACTGTTTATTTGTGAAATGAAAATGCAAATCTCTTCTGAGTGGAGTCTCTACTGTGAGAATCATTTAAAACATGAAGTTGTGCAGAAAAGCATGTGCCTAAGAGGCTGAGGGGGCACACTGCTAAGTAATAAACAATGAGTGGATCTTAAATAATCAATACCAGCTTAACTTCCTTTGCCTTTCTCTGTCTGCACAGACTATTGAGAGATCAAGCAGTGATTCTTCTTTCAGTCAAGTCACTAAAACATGATGCAAGATGAATAATGTAGACATCAAGCTTTGTGGATGATTACAGAATCATGTAAGTGCTGTACTAGAGTACAGCCCTAATAATGGCCAAGAATTAAATAAGGGGTCGTAAGTGCCGTGCAGGCATCACACACACAAACTCTGCAGCTTGAAACACTAAGAGGAAGTTTTCATGAAAATGTTTCTTGAAAGTAGAGTCAAAAAATCACAGCACAGTTTTCAACTTCTGTTAACGAAAGGCCTCAGATGGTATGCTGCTTTATCAGTTGATTACTGGGTGGAAGGAATTTTTTTTTCTACCTGGATTGTGTTGGGCTCTGCTGCCTGCTTTACGAAGTCAGGGGAAGAGGGTAACGAAGTACTTGAACTTTACCCTTTTCATGTCAATAGATGTCTGTTGTCAGTATCATATAGTTTGTTGCAACAGGAAAGGAATTGTCTGCTGGAATTGAAAATACATTCTGTGTCTGCTTGGTCTGTTGTTTTTGCCTAGGAAACTTATGTACGTGCACTACTGTATCACACTGCCTTGCTTTTCTCCTTTTACATCTTACTTTCACTCTGAGATCATTTATACAATGGTATAATGCAAAATTATGCCTGCTGCATCTCTCTAACATAACGTTTTAAACAATAAGTACCTTTAGAAATGAAATCGTCCATCTCAAATCTTTTTCTTGTACTGCTGTATACCTATTTGAATCTTGATGTCCATTTTTTTTTTTTTTTGGTGTGCTTATTGATGACTTCTTCAAGCAATCACTTTTTCTTCTTAATGTCTGATTCCTTTATTTTCAGTATTAGATACCACTTAAAAACTTCCTGTGTTAATTCTGGGTTGTTCTACTTGTGCAAGTTCTTTAAAACCTTCCACGCATTTGTAGTGAGAGATTACGCTGAGATCTTTTCTTTTTTTTCATAGTTGTATCATGCCAACTCTTGCCAGACATGTAGCCTAACCATCAAATCGTAGCCAGTAAGCTATTAACATTAGTGAACTTGAGTGCTTGCTTGTGCCAGAAGTTTGACATCAGTGGTGAAATACCTGGAGATATTTAAGTTGTCATATAATTCAACCAAACTCACAAAGCAATTGGATGCTAGGACAAGAAATTAGCCCTTACAGTGTGGAGGAAACCAGCCTTGTAGTCCCTAGGAGTGAAGAGCAGTAAACACCATGTTCTGTAGCAGTGCTTGATTAGTGTCTGCTTTGCTTTGTGGGAAGTAAATGAATTTCTGTCTGCTTGTATAAATAAAGATGCAGTTTAAATATATGTAGCAATGCTTGGCTTGATGGTATTTCTGTCTGCTTGTATAAATAAAGATGCAGTTTAAATGTATGTAGCAATGCTTGGCTTGATGGTATTATCCCTCAGCTTCTTGGTAGATTAGGAATTAATATTATGTTGCTGAAAAATTTATTTTCCTGTAATATGCCGTATAATAAACGTGCAGGGTTTTTCTTAGCTTTTAAGTTTTGCCTGTCCTGACTTACTCTACATTTCTATGATATGTTTCTTCTCCCTTCATAGCCCTTGCAATCTTGCTTTTAAGGTGCAAGAAAATATAAATGAAGGGGTTTGGTTACTGTAAGTCTGATCAATATTGCTCTAAAGCTTTTGCCTATATTTCTTGTGGCTGAGGAGCAGAGAAGTGTGTTTAGATATTGCTACTTGCTCATCCTATACATCTTTTCCCCACTTCATCGTTGTTTTTTCCTTGCAGTTCTCCCTGAGTTACAGATAGCTTTTCACTTAAACAGCTCTGTCAATTTAGTTATTTTAATCTTCTTTTTAGTTTTCTTTAGTTTTCTTTCATCAAGTGAGCATGACTTAACAAAATGTTATTGCAGTGTTGTATTTAGCAGTTTCTACCACATAGAGCTGGATCAATATGAGGCTCTCTGTAACATCTCTAAGTACTGAACCAACAGCTATCCCTAGAATTAAAAGTGTGCTTGTACTATGTCAACTTGGACATCCCAGTCTGTGACGTTAGGGCTAGAAGTAAGTAGGGCATGGGCATCCGGATCTCTCATTGTTTTTTACTGTGTTGAAATTAAGCACCCATTTTGGTCCCACATAATACATTATGTATTATGCTGAATACTAGCTTTGTCCTACATAGCAAGCAAGAAAACGGTTTGGGAAAGGTTTAGCCGCACTGAAGACTCTTAAATTTTGATCCTTTTTGAACAGTAGTTTATTCAAAGGGTAAAAATTGTCAAGGAAATGTTAATTTCAGCTTCTAGTAGGTTATCCCAAATAAATGAGTTAAGAGCTCAAGAAGATAAGTGAGTCCTGACTGGAAATTTGCAAGCATAGCAGTGTCTGGACATGTTTTTTTAAAAAATACAAAAACTTGACCTGAGCTTCGAATAAGATCAGCTAGCAAACTGTGGAAATGAAGTAACCATAGTGTTATGAAACAACGTAGCTTTATGTGTGTGTTAATTTGGAGTTTGCATGTTAGTGTGTTTAAAATTAGGTGTTTTTTATAGAAGAATTAGCTGAGATGGAAATCATTTTGTGGACAGGTTTTTGTGGTGTGCATGCTGCATGTAGATTCCCTCCATTAGCATAAATGAACTTATCCTGATGATCTTCCTGTACAAACATGACATCTTGTTGTATGTCTGTGTTTTCTAACCAGAAGTGTGCAATGTACAAGCTCCTGAAGAGTCACATTTCTGTTTTAATATGCATTGTCACTTAATTCCTTGTTGTATTAATCACTGGTTTGAAAGCAGCTCCCCCACCACCACCATGCTGTATGCATGGAATGCTTAGAGCAGAAATGAAATACTTTCTTCTAACGTACTTTATGTTACCATCAAAGCATGCATCTTTAAGATTTCATTTCTTTTTTCTTTTCTTTTTTCCTTTTTTGTTTTCTGTTGTCTTTTGAAGGCCCTGCGGAATTCACCATGTTCTGACGGCTTAGTTTACAAGCCTATCAGCATCTCATTGGTTCCATCATTATTAAATTAAAAAACAGCATCTGGACACTCTGCACTTATGGATGTAATTAAGTATTGCTGAATATCAAATGAGTCACAAGTTACCATTACTGATGAAATTCTGCTACTTCATAGGCTTTGTATTGTCAAAAATGAAACATCAGTTATTTTGCAGTATCATCTTCATTGTTCAATGCATCTATTATTAGCAAGCTCTCATGAAGTTATATGAAATAAAATAAAATTGTTCTTGTCATTGTGTCTACTGAAATCATGCATTGGCAATTCACAACAAATAAGATCATACTGCAGTGACCGTTGTCCCTTGTAGATTGGAAGATATGTCTTCAAGGTCTCTCAATAGCAGAAAATAGTTTACAAACCTTTAATTTCTGTCTTCCAGTGAAAATAGCTTTGAACTATTTGTGAATACAGAGTCAATGCTTTTTAATACCATGCTGTATTACAGAATATTCACATTTATTATATTTGTAAAGATCTGTAATTTTTATGCCAGATTTGAGACATGTTCATTATTTGCAGAGGAGTTTAATAAACATTAGCAGGGTCAGAGTTTGTTCAGCTCCATCTGAGGAAATGGAATATCTAATCCTGCAATGTACACAGTGATTTTTGAGTGCATTAGAATCATAGCTTTATTGTATTTTTATTTTTTCCATGAGTATTTAATTTTTTTTTTTTTTTTTTAAGGGGCTTTGCTATGATAACACAAAATGTGGGTGAGCCAACTAAAGGCAGCATTTGCTGGATGGGGTGCTGCTACTGGTGTGGCCTTGGTCAGTAAAGAAGGAGGGAGTGGGGGAGATGAAAACAAAGCATTTTACTTAAACTGTGTGGCTTTATTAAGCAATAACTTGTAAATAACATGAAGGTTCACCAAAAACCCTATCACCATTGTTAGTTGATTTGATGCTCCCTAATGCTGGATTGTTTTGAGCAAGTACTTGACACCCACTTTTACCAGGTAAGGTAAGAAGATGCTTTATATATAAGGATAATGAAATCAATCAGCTAAATATTTGTGCAGCTGTGTGACGTGAAGGAACTTGACTTCAAAGATACTGTTGCAAGATGATGTTTGACTTCTATACTATGAATGTCTCCTATGTACCCCTCATTTTTGTCCTCCTTTGTTCTAGGCATCTTTGGAGTCCTCTATTGTCCTTTGAGTCAGGCTTGCTGAAACTTCTGTGTGTGTATTGTTGCAAAGCTCTTATTACACTAATTGAGGCATCTTGAAAAAAAACAAGTAACAAATACATAATGTACAGAAACAACTGAAAGGACCGTGTGTGTATTATCCCTTCTGAACATCATCTTCCTCTGTGAACTTCATCTGTTGCTGCTGTTTTTCTTCCTTGGTACTTGGGATTCCTTCCTGTAGATACTGGCAACCTGTTGCTCTCTGTTGTGCTTTCTTTTTTCATCATCATCCTTATGCTAGTATTTTCAGTCTGTGTAGAGTAATGTTACCTGGAAGAGGTGTTCTTCATTGTGCTTCTTAGGCAAAGGGATTATTCCTCCAAGGAGGAATGCTGTGAATGAGGTGAGAAATGTAGGTTTGACTTTTAGGATCAATGTCCATGGATTGTTACAATCTGTACAGTACCAGACAATTTGTAAGAGACCTTCAGTTTTAGGATGCACTGAAAACACTTTGTGGAGCTGCTAGGAAAATCTGTCAGGATCCCTAAATTAGCACCCAACATCTCTCAGCCAAATTATTTATATTTAATTTTTAAAACATTATATTTAAATATAAACTTCGTAACACCTACTTTTTAATCATGTAGTTGTCTATCCCTGGTCCGTTTCTAGGGTTTTCTCAAAGAAAATGTAGCAAGTACTGCATCTAGGCTCTGTGCCCTGCATTCATTTCAATGCAGTGCTGTTTTAGTATTCATTTATTCCTTTGTAGTAATGGAAGTTTCTACTTCTTACTAGTCAACGGAATATTAGCATCAATGATAGAAGGAAATAGAATGGAGGAGAAGGTTAACAAATGAGATTTGGTTAGTAGTAATACATTACTTCTCTAGTACCCCAAACCAGTAAATTGAAAAGAGAAACTACATGGATGCCAGCAATAAAACAACTAAGTTGTTTCTGGTTACTAGCAAATGTACCACAAAAGCCCTGTACACAAGTGGGGAGGAGGGCAGAGTCCATGCAACATTAAATGGTGTCAGATTTGAAACAGTGTATGAGTGGAATGCACTGTTGTAACTTTAGATTCTGTACCAGCTCTGTAACTTGAGGATATTTGCATTCCTCTAAAAACATTCAGGGAAACATTTAGTGGTGCTGGTAATATTACCAGTCGTGATGACATTAAGTGATAGCTTTGTATTTGATACTACAGTTGAAAGACTTGATTTATGTTGTGTAATGGTGCGTACTTACTGTCTAATATCATACATACTATGTCATATTTGGGGGAAAGTGGGAAAGCCATCACTGACAAAAGTAGTAAGTTTTTAACTGAGAACAGGAGCAGTGCGTGTCTGCTCTGAGAAGAGCAGATGTTGATCTCCTAGTGTTAGGAGGATCTCCATACCTTAATGTGTGCAGCAGCTTTTAATGCACATGGTAGTGACTTTAGCTTCCCAATATAAAAGCATTAAAGATGATCGTGTGTGCAGATATATAAACATTTGTGCTTCTCTGGGTGTTCCTTGTTCCACTGTTTAGTAGCCACGGAGAAAAGACCAATGTAGGCAATGTAGACAGAGGCTCTTTGGTTGCTTAATGAAGAACTGATCACTATAAATGGCAGCTTTCCACTTTTTGTTTTATGTTTGTTCCAACAAATAACAATTGAGGCACAATTGAAGCAATATAGAACAGCTTTCAATATTAAAAAATAAAAAACCAAACAACAACAACAACAAAAAAGTAAGGAAGAAAATTCAACAAATATTCAGAGCTGACCTGGACAGGGTGAATATTAATAATCCTGTAATTGTTTCTTAGGAAACAACCCCAGGAAATGGGAATGCTGCCCTGGTGTTATTGATCTGATAATGTAAATATGTGAAGAATGAGAATTGTAACATATAATATAATTGTAACAGATGTATAACATATAATTGTAACAGATGTCTGAGCTTAGATGTGTTAGCAAATCAGGAGCTAATGGAATTTAATTCTGATACAAAGTGACCTTGGTGAGAGTACTTTTTCTAAATATCAAGGTACGCTGATGACTGTGTTTGGGGGGAGGAGGAGGGTTGGTGGTGATTGCTGTGAAATCATTTTTGGATTGAGAGCAACTGTCTTGGCAGAACTTGCCTCAGGTCAAGAGCTGTTTTGTTGCTACAAGTGAGAAAGCTGGGACGTGGTCAGGTGCAGCACATAGATGAGCAGTTGAGCTTCATGAACCTCTAAACAATTACCCTTCATGAACTACCCAAGACCTGGAATTTTATTTGATAGATAGCTGGGTAAAAACTGATATGCATGTTGTATTAAATGCTATAAATACTGGAATCCAGAGTAGGGAGTTAAGAATGAGTGTCTGGGTTAGAGGTCATTGGCTGGAGTGAAGAGTGCATTCAGTTTATTCTGGGGAAACCATAGCTAATGCTCATTTAACCATTGACTTGTCAACATGATCTTAAATGGCAGTAGAAGAGGTTCATTTAAAATATGGAAGCCAAGTACTCTGTGTTAATTCATTATAACTCTGAAGAGGGAATTGCTTAGAGACTGATTGAATAGATATTACCTATCTGGGGCATATATTGCCAAAATAGAAGTTTTTTTGATTCCAAGAGCTCTGTTTGAGCAGGGAATGGGGCTAGATGATATCCAGAGATCCCTTTCAACCTCAGCTGTTCTCTAATCCCATGAAACTCTGCTACATGTTGTCATCAGAGAGCTTTTCCTGGATACCAAATATTTCCAGTTGGCCTTGCTAATGAGTAATTCAATTCAGATACCTTTTTTTTTCTTTGGGGTATCTAATATTTAGATTTACCAGAAGAATCACTTTGCACTAATGCTTTGTATAGTACTGTGTTTTCATAGTTCAATGAAACTTCAGTAGGCCTTGTCGCTGCTCTGGCTAAACACACAAAATGCTTTTTGACTATGTGTAATGCCATGCATTAGTGGAATATCCCATGACAAGAAGTCAGAGAACTGGGGGGAGTATTGGCATGGTATGTTCCACTTTCTTGACATTAGTTCACTTTAATTCAGATCTCATAAAGCTAGCTGTGCATGAAATTACACGTTACATTCTAAAGTAAAGTTTGAGGTGTGTACCTTTGAGGGATATACAGGAGGCTGTAATCTTTAGAGAGTATTGGACTGTTCTTTTTGCTCTTCTCAGTCCCACTTTATTTCTGTCTTGTATTGTTCCTACCATTGCTTCTTTTAGCCTTTTAAGTTTTAAGTAATGAATGTAATGCTCTGCTTTATTCTTGATAAATTTAATTTATGATTAGTACCAGTATTCCTGCATGTATATAAAAGACATATTCAGAGACTTGAGGCCATGTGCTTGTAAAATGCCCGGCATGTTTGTGAATTAATTTGACTAGATTATTGCAGAATCAAATGAAAATGGTATTCAATAGACCTAGGAAAGCATAGCCATTAAAGATTTTGCACAGCAGGAAATAAAACCCATTTCACACAGACTTCTTAAAGGCCAATACTGAAGGTAAAGAAAGCACCAAAATATTCTGTTACCTAGAGAATTCTTGTCTGGGGATACATGCTGCTTCAGATTTTTTTTCTTTAGCCTTTAGACTTCTACAGAAGTATTTACAGATACAGCTCAATATCTGTAGCCCAAGGGAATTCTGTTTTGACTGAAAAACAAGAAAGCGTGGATGCATTGATCCAACGTCTATGCTCAGTTGATGAGGTTCCAGTATGTTATATTGAATGATCTGGAGGCGTTACGGTGAGTCATTGGAATGCAAAGCCTCTTCTGCCTGTCATCTTTGTACCCGTGTTTTATTTTCCTCTTGCCAGTTTTATTTTTGAATTTTGCTCTTGACAATTTTATTTTTAAATGAATTGGCTAAAATCATTGACTAAACTTACTAAATATAACCACAAACAGTAAAACATGTTATGTTGTACCCTGTAATTGCATAGCTTTGTTTCACAGTCCTTGTGTCTAAGAGATGGTGCTTCAGATAACTAGTGGGGAAGCCTCTCACAGTACGTGAAAACCATTTTTTTTGCCTACCTTAAGGACTAAAGTCTACCTCTAGTTTTACAAGTTAACAAATAAATTATTTCTGGAAAATGTCTGTTCTCTACAGTTGTAGAAAAATGTGTGGTATCTGTAGTGAAATACTTGTTTTTCCATACTTATGCTGTCTTTATGTGAAATTCTCTTTGAAATCCTTCAATGCCTTTTCATTCCTATTCTTGCAGACTTCTGGGTAGCTGTTTTAGGTGACCCTTCTTCAGTAGTGTTGTTGGACTAGGGGATCTCCAAACATCCTCTCTGACCTCAAATGTGCTATGATTCTATAACCTGATGCATTGGCCTGTTACAATTCTGCCCTTCTTTGGTCTTTGCTGTTTTTGGCTATATGTTTAAGCGTGTGTGTGTATTTATATATATACACACACACACACACACACACACCCTGCATAAATACTTACATAAAAAATATAAATTTACTTCCTAGCTTTTTCTTTATCAGCACTTTTAGTTCTGTTTGCCTCCTCTTCTGAGCAGAGATTCCTCATTTGCATTCTTTTTCAGATTCCCCTCTTGGTTTTAAATGGTTTTTGATATGTATCTCTTTGGAGGATTTTGGTTTCTCTTTCCTAGATTATTTTGTCACTAACATAATAACATGTAACTTTGCTGCGTTATTAAAAAGATACTCTAAGTTTGTCAAGTAAGTCAGCAATTCCTTGGACTGAAAGTGCAGGACCAGTAATCTGGAGGCCAAGTTTGCCTGTCTTAAGTGCAACGATTCTATCATTGTGTCAGTGTTATGTTAATGACTTCCTAGGTGATTGTTTTTCTCCCAGGTAAAAAGTAATAGCTAATATAACAATATGCAAAATATCCTTTTTTTTTAATCTGTCTGCAATTTTTATCTGTTATAAATGCTTTGAATTCAGTGCAATTTAATTGATCAAATTGTGTGCAATTATAAGAAGAAATATGCTGTTCTTTGTAGGTATGCTACGGTTCCTTTAGCTTCAAAGGAAGCTATGTTTGTTAAAGTAAAATTGGCCAATAGTATCTTTAGGTTTTGCAGGTTAACTGGTGCCATGCTTGAAGACTTTGTTTCTCTGTAGCTTAAATTGTTCATTGATACTTCATTGTTATTTAATGTTATTTTGTTATAAATGTTTGGATTGTTATTGGGGGAAGTTGGTAAAACAGTCTGTGATTACAAGGTGTTCACTTGCAGCTGCAGTTGAGGTTCATAACTACTGCTGACTATAAAGAGAAATGGAACTCAAACCATGTAGAGTGTCATAGGTTCTCAAATGGCCCTGTAATAATTGGAAGCATTTTCAGTGTCAACTTCTATGTGTTGCAATAAAGTTATATTTTTTAAAAGGGTTAAGTTACTTGCCTTAATGAGCATTGACTTTGGTGTGCTACAAATCTACAGTAATTTTCTTGCTTCTGTAAAGCAGTTAATTCCTGAGCAGTGCAACACACTTGAATCAATGGGATCAAAGGTTGTACTAAAAGGGTTAACATCCAGGGCCTAATTTCAACAAAGCATGTGAAAACATCTGGAACAGCATCTTCAAAAGTAAGGTAACTGATTTCTAAAGTCAAGCAGTACTGATATTTGTTGGCGAATGGGATCAATTATGTGCATAGATGCAATTATTCTAGTTAAAGACTTTTGTAGTAAGTTGGAAGCTAGTAGGAGACACTTAATAATGTTATGTATGTAGCACATGAGCCCATATACAAGAAGTACTTACTAAATACTCTCTGAAGTCAACATCCTTTCAAGGCGTTTTGTGGTTTTGGGTCAAGGCAGCTTCTGGAATTTTAAATATCTTTGTAATATAAATGCTCTGAGCACAATTTTTAGTGCAACTATAAGGTTCTGATAGGTTTTTTAGGAGAACTTTTTCACACTTTTTTCATCAGTGTTTCTCCTTTTTTCTACCATTCTATTTTCAGTTAGCCTAATGGAGGTTGTCCTCTGTGAGCCATTTGTATGTGAAATATGTCAAAAAATTTATGCTGAGATAATGAGTATTTATTGCTTTCTCATTTTGTATAAATGAATGAAGTAGTTACAACTTGTGAGTGTTCTCCAGTGTATTGGTTTGGAAGAGGTTTTCACAATTGTTTGAATAGAAGACTCTTTTTGCCTTTGTAATATGCAAATATGCTGCTGTGAAAGGTGTTGGGGTTAGGACTTATTTTTAGAGCCGGATCTGAAATTGAATATCTTCATTACTTTATGTGGGATGAATAAAGTAGCATGTTTTTTTTTGTACAGCTCTTATGTGTATATATATATATCAATACAGAAGTAAAAGCTATTTGCAAATTGAGAACAAGAGCAGCAATTTATTGTTTTTCATTGGTTTATGCCTCCTAATTGAAACATTACTTAATGCGTATGCTTTTTTCACCTTTCACAGTGCTTAAAGGCCATATTCTTTCTTAGCCCCCATTAAACATGCTATTGGTAGAGATGTGTAGTGTATGTATATATATTTTTTTCTAGCGCTTTGCACTGTGACTGGAAGAAGCAAGGAGTGCACATTTAGAATTTACAAAATATTGCTAGCTTTGTAAAATGTAACTGTTTGGCTTTCTGACTGTGAAATGTTTGATTAAAATATTAAAAATCCAGACTTTTATATAGTGGAAGACATTCTCTACAGCCACCTGTAATGTAAGAACAAGTGTAATGACTGGTGTAGTATAATTGATTATGTTCTGATCACATGGAGTTTTGTTACGAAGGTGTGCATTACATAGGAGACTATGGTATGGGTATTGAAGCACTTGGGAGTATGTCGTAAGCCATATGCCTCACAGTGTCTTCTTGTGAGCGCTGTGTCTTTAAATGTTTTCTTTTTTTTCATGCAAGTAACTGAAGTATATTGTTCCAGTTGTTAAATAAAAATATATAATGAAGTGATTCTGACACTTAATTCAATGTTTTACTTAAAGTGAGTGTGATTGATACTTTATCTCCCCTTGCATATGCAATTACAAAGACTAATTAGTCCTGTTAACAAAGTCCAAATATGTTTAATTCTTATGCTTAAAATTTACACCTAATTACACAGAATATAATCTTTACATTTGTGTAAGTAGATGTTAAAATTTTGAGCACTGTAGATAAAATGTTTTGAACAATTTTCAAAGCTTATGTTTGCATGTACTAATTAAGGACTGCATTGTTGTATTTATACTTGCGAACGAGTTGTGTTCTCATTTATTCAACTTCTGCTCTGTTAACAGAAGAAAATAGCATGCAATTTTTGACGTAGGTCCAAAAGATGCAATTGGAAAAAACAGGGTTTGAGCCTAAACTCATCTTCTTGTAAATTAAACTAATCAATAGTATTTCGTGTAAAAGTCATAACTGAAGATTTTAGAATTTCTTTCTTTTTTATTTTTTTTTTTCCTTCTTCTACAGTTTTGCATAAGTGCTTCCTTTTTATTCTTAGTCTGCCAAATAGTTACGTAGTAATGAGCCTGCACTCGGCAAACAAATAATGTGACTTGATGGGTGATACAAGAAATTTGTGCTAACAATTGCTTAAAATACATTTTTGTTGTTCTATCTGTTTTAATGGATAAGAAGAATGTGAAATCTGAGCATCTGAAATTCTGAACAGATTTTTCTTCTGAGCTGCTTAATGCTTTTAAGCTTTCAGTAGCTAATATATTGAGATAATAGTTGATGTATAGTTGGAGAATATATGCTGCTTCATGACTTGTTGTTTTAGGGTTCTTTTTAGGTGCCAAAAAGCCTAATTATCTTTGGAAAGAGTTGTTTAAACCCATTTCATTTTGAACATTTTTAGAACTTTTTTTCCAGACCTAGTGAGAGTTTTTATTTTAAGTAAATAGATGATCACAAGGCCATCTTTGACACTGTTTGACAGTGTTAATGTTTGAACTTTGTACTAGGTCCTAATCCTAGCAAGGTAACATGTAAGACTTTCTTTCATTGTGTAATTCTGGTATTCGGTGATGAGTAAATTGTCTGTGTTGATTATATAAAAAGCTGTAGTATAAAAAATAAATGAAAAGAAAACCAAACCAAAAAAAAAAAAAAAAAAAAACTCTAACTGGATTTTTTCCTACTCTACTGATGCACGTGGTTTAAGTCTGTTATTTCTTTTGAGTGTAAAAGCACTGATAAGCATTGAGCACTTCTAAATTCATTACACATCTGTATGTTCAATATATTTTTTTTGAATTCTATTTGCTGAAGTAGCTCATTTATGTCTAATTTAAACCCACACACGGAGATACTGATAGTTTCAGTAGAAGAGGTAGGATGATGATCCACTTGCAGCCATTCCTGGGACCACTACTTGAGCATCATTACATTGAAAGAGGCCATCCTTGGGTTCAGTTGAATGACTAACCAGACGTTCCTGGTCCTATGAAGTTTGATGACTTTGGATGATGCAGAAGGGTTTGTAGTTTTACTTGGTAGCATTTAAAAATTGCTAATTCTGTGTTGAGAATGATATTTGTAGCTTTTTCAGTTAATAGCATGTTTTCCACATTTTCCTGAATCAATAATGAAGATGATTATTTTTATGGACAATTTTTGGGGGAAAGATTTATCAAGTATGGGGTAACTTTTCAAACATATATGTGCTTTTGACTTGTTTATTAGTTTCTTTTTAAAAATCTTAAAGTAAAAAAAAAAAAAAAATATTTCTATTGGAGGAGAGAAGGTCTTCGGATAGTAAATTAGTATAATCAGTACGGTGTAATTGGGTCTATTAAAAGTATGTTAATCTATCTTTGCGGGTTGCGTTACTGCTTTCTCACTGAAATGTCTTTGGTTTTCTGTGCAGTTCACACAATGTGCATGATAACCGCAAAGTCCTGGCTTACAAACTGGATGCCTAAGAGGCAGATTTTATTTGCAAGCACAAATTTGAATTTAATCACTGAGAAATTATTAGTTCAAAACCTGTGTAATTTTGCCTATGTGAAGATTTTTTCCAGGAACACCTTCTATTCATTATTTGGTATGTTGAAGAACCTTCTCTTTGCTGTGATGCAGTTTAGATAATTTTCAGTTCTCCAATAGGTTGCTATTTCTTTTTTCTTCTTAAAATGTAAACTGTGAGGTTTTATGTATGTTTTATGTAAACTGTGATGTTTTCCTCTTAGAGTGATGCAGCTATTAAACTTCCAAGGACTATTCAGTAGATATGAACCAACTGTGGTTGATGTAAGGGAATTTGCGAGAGGTTTAAAAGAGGCAGAAGCAATCACCGTTAGAGAAGTTTGAGTCTCCCTGTATGTCCTCATTTGGGGTGGTTCACTTGAGTTGTCATAATTCTCAAATGTGGCATTTAAACATTTCATCTCTTAAGAAAGCTGAGTAATTCCAGCAGTTATGGGAGTTATCTGCAGGAAGGGATTCTGAATTATAGCCAGAACCTGGAATGCTTCCATGGTTTCCACCCTAGTTATTCCTTGCTGTTGTAGGAAGTTCACATAAATTAGTATTGTTGGGTGTACTAAACAAATTTCAATAAAAAGTCACCTTCATTTTTTCTATCTCCGTGGAAGTGAGCAGGTCTGTACGTTGTTCATGCAGGGTTAGGAGAGAAGGAATCTAATTTTCCAGTTACACTGTGTTTTGTTAAGATTAGGTAGATTTGCGTATTCTGTAAGGGAACACAAATTGGGTTTAAATCAGTAAATATTATGAGAAAGGGAAACATTATAGTGATGTATTCAGGCTTTTTAAGGGTTCCTAAGAGTATTGTCAAGTTTTTGGGATTGCATTTCAAGACCAGAAATAAATCAACTTGAGAAACTTCAAAAGAAGCAGAGAAGGTGATAAAAATTATGGAAAATATCACCTGTGCCAAGAGGTGGTTCTAATAGGGCTGGGTTTAAGGAAAAGAAGCAGTTTTTTTTTTTTTTTTTTTTTTTTTTTTTTTTTAAACCTCTTAAGAAACTTAACAACTTGGGAACTGTATATGAGCAGTGGTGAAGATGAGGTGAAATTTAATTAAACCTAAGTGAGAAGAAGAAAAATGGCAATAATCTTTTATTAATAGGAATCAGTGAAGCCAGAAGATTTATTAGTAGAAAGTGAGTTTTAATGTTTTGGAGCTGAGGTTACCTGGCCAGGGACTACCCTTAGGCTGCAGCACAGAGCAGACTTCCCTTCTCCCACTTTATTCCCTTTTTAACTATGCTGAACTGTGAGCTCATGGTGCAGACCTAGATCAGTCAAAAGTGACTGGTTTTGTGCCATCTTAGTTGAAGGCCCCCTCAATGTTGGGGAATGGCAGCAGAGTGATGTGCAATATTGTGCAGTTGGGAGCTGTGTGTGGTTACAGGGGGGCATAGCTCCATCCTGGAAATGTGGTTAATTCTTGCCAAACACGGCTAGCAGCAGCTGGTCATGGAAGGGGCTGGTGCAGTTTTTCCTCTCTGTTTCTGCCCTTTCCCCGGCTTTTGCTAGACCCTCCTTATGAGCTGGTTCAGGCTGTGGAGTTGGTGGGAAAGTTGAGTCACTTGTCTGTGACTTCGGGGACGCGGCTCCCTGGGGCTTCAGACATGTGCCAGTCCTGGTAGAAAGACCAAGCAGGATGAGTGCTGCTGCTGCTTGTCAAAGGGCAAGACTTTGGTGTCCAAGCTTGGCCTCTTTTCAGGTGCTGTGAAGTAATCTCTTGCTGGGAACTGACCTCATGCTTTGCCTGAAATTGTGTTGATCTGTTGTTTTCTTCAGTGCAGAGTCTGAAGTCATTGCCTTGGCTTGAGATTTTAATAGATGAAAGCTGGCTTAAGTTTTTTATGTGGTGCTGAGTTTAGCCCACAGAGAGTGTAGGTTTATGGGTGTATATTCTTGCCTGTCTAGATACTGTTTTAAATCTGTGAATAATCAATCTCCAAGTTCTGCATAGTCAAGTTAGACAGAATTGCTTTTTAAATAAATGGGAAAGTACTAATTTTGTTAATGGGGTTTTCAACTGGGTCATTACAGAGTTCAGTTACCATGTGTACCATAGCATCAAAACCCTGAGGCGATTGAAAGGGAAGCCTTCAAGATGTGGTTTAATGCTTGCTCAGAAAACTTCATGCTGTTAATATAAATCTGACAAGAGATAAGTGTATCACTATTCATCAATATTTCATTTAGGCATATTTATCTTAATTATTTCAGAAGTGCTCATTTTAAAATATATTTCGTAAACTCAGTTGAAGTGTATTCCACATCCATCCTTAATGCAGCATCCAGCAAACCCCTGAGTGTAGGGGTAAGATGATGTTTATATGGTGTACTAGCTCCAGAGTGAAGTCCTTTATTTTCTTCTCAGTTATACCATGGTCTTTTACTGGTTTGT
This sequence comes from Nothocercus julius, assembly GCA_013398735.1. NCBI lineage: Eukaryota > Metazoa > Chordata > Aves > Tinamiformes > Tinamidae > Nothocercus > Nothocercus julius. The sequence continues at coordinate 427,619 of VZSV01000214.1, read as the reverse complement.
ATGCAGTGATGTTTTCATAAATGCAGGATAACAGGTTTAACCTATTGGTACAACTTGAAAATATATTTATGCCTATGTAACAGCAGTTGTTGCTGGTTTTGTGTGTTTGGAATTGGAAATCGGTTAATAAAATAATTATCTGTGTCAGTGACATAGAAATTGAATTAACTCTTGAATTAAAGTGTGTCTGTAAGTACATCTGAATTCTTTCAAGGATGTGATCTCAGTCTTACCCTTTCTTGCACCAGCATGCAGTTTACCATATCCTAGTCATCTTGGCACAAGGGGAAGGCTAGATATGTATGGATTTTTTTTCCTTTTTTAAACAAACTTTCTGTAGTTGTTACAGTACTAGTAGACCCAAGGTACAGACTGCTTTGGTGTATGTGTAACTCATTCTTCTAAGTTGTTTTTTTTGTTGTAATAATATCCATGGTCTGGTTATTGTATATTTTCAGCCAACAGGTGACTTGACCAGGTGATGTCCATCTCGAAGGAAATGTCTTAAGAGCTTCCATTGAAAGAGAGCAAGCTCAACCTTTACTGTGCAGTACAGAAGTAGAGAAAAACATCCATGATATAAATTCAACTTCCTGTAAACTATCAGTAGACAAAAATGCACACTTCTTCCTTCCTTTGGAAGCTGATGCATCCTGCTTTCTCAAGGCAAGCGACCTGCCCTTTGCTATTCTGTAAATGGGAAGACCTTAGTGGATCCAGTGGAAAGCGTGGGATGCTTCCACTTGCTGCCAGGACCCTCAAAGAGCAGAAATTTCATGAGAATTTTGCAGATGGCTGGCCAAGTGACATCAACTTAATGTGGATCTTCAATACAATTTTATTTTATTTGGTACTATTTTTTTTGTCTGTAGACTTTAGCTTCCTAAACCAAGTAAATATATTAGAGAGTTGAGGTAAAGATGCAGTAAGAAGGAAAATGTGGATTGAAGCATTTGTGCTCAACTTCTGAGGGGTAGGTGATATGCTTTGAGATGGAGATATGTCCCAGTGGCTGTTTGAAATATGTTTGGGCAGGCTGAAGGGGTTCCTGCATTACAAATGACATCAAATTGGTGTGCAGAAACCCATGGACTTGTCTTGCACTGCACTTTGTTTTTGTAGCAAGTTTGTTAAGCCAAAAAAGCTACCTCATGTTGTAAGAGGAAAGCCAGGGCTGAGTCAGGATGATGCACAGCTTTGTGACACCATCTGTGAAGGTGTTTTTTGCTGGTGTGAACACCTGGGTGCTGCGCAGGGTCATGAGCTGGTGGTGCAGCGTGGCACGGCAGCGTAAGGACTTCTCGCAGGAAGGAGAAACTTTTGGTGGTGACTGGGGATAAGCTGCAGACTCTGGCATAGCAGTTCTTGGAGAAAGGCCCTGGTGCGCCCAGAGTGCCTGGAGAAGTGGTGTCTCACTGCAGCAAATCCTCTGAGGTGGCTGTGCACCCGCTCCCTGGCAGCGGTGCTGAAGAGCCCCAGTGCCATCCTGAGACACAGCTAACGGCCGCCTGTAGGTAAGTGGTTGCTGCTGTTATGAGTGAACTAAATATGTTAAGAGTGATTCTCCCTCAGTTATGGGCAGCTGTTCAAGGAGGAGGATGATGATGATGATCTGAGAAATGCAAACATGGAAATGTTTGCTCTGAAAAGGATGATGCTTAAATATCAGTAGGGGGAAGAAAAAAAAAATTATGCACAGCAATAATTTTAGTAAGAATGAAGAAGATAAATTATCCAAAAGGAGGAAAGATGTTCGTAGGGGGACTGCAGTTGAAGTTGTCTTATCAAGAGCATTTCTCATCCTCTCCAAATGATGCACAAGTCTAAATGTACAAACAAAAATAGTTCTCTGCCTGGTATAAGTGCTAGTACCTAAGCACTATGTATATGAAAATTTTCTTTTACAGTTTGCACAAAATTATCACTCAAATCATTTGATAGCTTCTAGAAGAATGCATAAGTAGGTCTACATTTTAATTAGGTACTTGCTGGAGATAAAATGTTGTAAAATATTTTATGATTCTGAAGGGAGTGATGAATTGATGGTATCTTAATATTGGTATTTTTGCTCTTTCAGTGTCAATGCTATTTTACTCTGTGTTTGTAGCTGCAGTGTCATTCAGGGCTCTGAGAACAATGTTCTAGTATTTATTTACTATGCTTTCACACTTGCCGTTTTCTCCCACTACAGCGTGATTTAGCAGGGGAACTTCTGCATTTATTTGTAGAGGACTTGATTCCTAACCGCATGCTGCTGCTCATAATATGAGCTTGTCATATTTCAATTCTTTGAAGGGCCAGAAAGGCAATTGCTATTAATATTTGCATAAATATTCAAACTTGTGTTACTGTATTATGGGCTCATAAAAGGTTAGGGCAGGTATGAAATTTGATGGCCTTGTGTCAATTTTTTCAAGTAAAAGTGAGTGGATAATCAAGAAGCCATTTTCCTTAGGAGTTTAAGTAGGTAAATTTAAAATCCTTGTCTGTCTTTACCCAGCTTTAAAAGTAATACTAAGAGATAATTAGTGTATTATAAATTTGCATAGTTTAAATGCCCCAGCTCTTAATTTTATGTGCACCACCTATTAAATCATGGAATGTGTTTGTTCAGTATTAGAACTTGGCCTGCTGTTACTATATGGCACTTGATTGTGTCTGTCACCACTAGCACCATCTATTAACAACATATTGAATTTTTTAAGTAGTGTTATAGAAGTGAATGAATGAAGCTATTTCTGTGGCAGCTGATCGGAACAGATTGGAACTTAGTTCAGAAAAAAATCAGGAAGGGACAAGAGTTTCAGAAATACAGAAATGGAGGCATGAATATAATTCTTTTTGTTCTTTCTTTTTGAGCTGAAAGGATTATCAGAGATTGATATGCTTTGCTTAAGCAGCTTTTGATTTTCATATATTGTCACTATATTTTGACTTTTCTGCGATATATTTGTTTTTTATTTATTTTTTTTTCTATCTCATGTTAGGAAAGAAAATTTATACCCAACACCTGGATTTTTTTTTTTTTTTATCCAAAAGCTTGTTGCATGGTAGATTAGAAAAATTTACACTCTCATCCTTTCTCATTTCTTGCAAAAATTTTGTCTCATGGATGAGTATGAACTTTAAGTCTTTCAGGCTATAATTACCTGGTAGGAGTTTTGGCTTTTTCATTGCTGTTTGTGTGGTGTGTGTGGTGTTTTATTTTATTTTATTTTTTTATTTTTTTTTTATTTTTAAACTTTTCAGTAATGAATAAATCTTTTCATAGTAAAACTAGCTATTTTGTACACTTTAGCAGCTGGTCTCCAGAAAATAAAGTGTATGCACAGAAGTAAATCAGAAGTAAATTTGTATTAGCCTGTGATAGTATTCATTGACGTTGTCAGCACTCATCTCTTGATTTATTATGACCTGCAGCTGCAAGCATGTGTGCAGAACTGCTTTCTGCTCTTGAGCAGGTCAGAGTGTTTTTGTATTGCTCCTTTCCTGAAGGCGTGTGGCTTAGAAGCACTATGCAGCCCCTTCCCTGTTACCGTTTTATAGGATGAACTTCTCCTGAAGTAGCCAGTGCTGTTTGGATTACTGCCTTGCAAAATATGGGCCAGCTGGATGACAACCCACCTCATGAGCCTTGTTATGTTTTCAAATGCATCATTTGCTGCATGCAGTGTATCTCCTTTTTCCCTGTAGGCAGCCATTCTTCACTATTCTATAGCAAAGTTGAGCTTCTAAAATATCTGACTTGATGCAGAAATGAAATGTAGCCCTAAAAGACAGGACTTGGTTGTGACCAGTGAGGCTGACTTGGTTTTCCCACAATTTGTTTGGTTGGATTACACTATAGAATGCAGCTTTTGCGTTGAGTTTAATTCAAGGATGTGTCTGTTCCTTTCTGTTATATATCAGCAAAACAGCGTGGTGTGTCAAATAAGTACATTCTTATTGCAGCTACATGTTTTGGATTACTCTGTACGGATATCAGGACATGGCCTTTGATTTTTGTGAGCGAGCCATCTGGCTTCCCCCCATATTGAAGAGGTAGAGGGATTGGTTGTCCCCGAACTTGCCTAGCTCACATCACAGCATCCTTAGCTAATGCCTCCTTTTCTTTCCTTTTTTCTTAGTTTACCATAAACTTTACAAGGGCTTCGGTGGTTTAAAACTGACTGTGACCAGGGAAAACGAGCTATGCTGTCAAAGTGGAGCCTGCCAACTGCAAGACAACCGTTCTGCTGAGGCAGCAGGTTGTTAAATGGTGTGAGCTGTGCTATATGATAGATGCTCCGAATCCTCTAAGTGTCCCTTCCTGACAGCATTAGAAATGGCAGTACCCACGGACAGCCTGGTCTTGTTTTATGTATCCTGTCTCTCCTGCTGTGCTCAGTGGTGGAAGCCTGAGAAGTAATATACTAGCTAGCCCTCTGGATATCTGAGTGAATCTCTAGTTTTAATTTTAATTTGGTTACTAAAATTATCTCATTTTTAATGTAAAAAAAATGGATGTTTTGGAAATAATATTGCTATCTTGTGGCAGTGGCTGTCCAAATTCTGATTGTCATAGAAAGTTACGAGGAAGTTTATGTGCATGAGTGTAGCCTTCAAAAATAGCTGCATACAGTTTGTTGCCATATCATTCTGATAGGGCGTTAATTCTTAAGAAGTCTTTTTGGTTGCTTCCTTCCACTGGTTTAGGGTATTACCCAGACCAGTTGGAAAAGTCAACTGTGATTCTATGGTTCTGTGAAAGAAATATGTTTTTGTCGTGGATTATTTGGAGGAGATAAAATGGAAATGGTTAACCATACACTTACAGCATAGAACTTGTTTGTGGGAAAGCAGATTTATTACATGGCTATCTGCAGGCTTGTACACCTAAAAATGCACTCTAAATTTATGTCAGACTACTCTGTCATTAATGTTTAACAGGAGAATAAATCTAGGTATCATCAGCATAGTAAAGCTATAAACTTTGGAGCTGAATGATGTGTCTCTTGTGGGTGGACATGAATGGCAAGTGAGATGGGATTAAATATGCAGCTTTATGCGAGGCACTGTATGGGGCTGGAGGAGAATTTGGATGCTATTCTTGAAGCATAGGACAGTAATGTCCTATAAAATCCGAGTTGCACCATAAAAGAGAAGCAACATTAGCATAAAATAAAAGGCAAGACATTTTTACTTCTGCTTTAAAACAAACAAAAAATCCTCAGCAACAAAACCCCAGTCAAACCTAGGTAAATCTTGGGAAATCAGAGTTCTGTTCTGGTAATTTGTTCTTTTCTTTGGTAACTGGGCTGTACCCAGTCTTTCTTTAGCTTCCTAGGAGGCTTGAGATGCCCCAGAAATGAGTGATCTTGAGTCAGTCTGACTGAGGAAGCTAAAGGTGAACTGAAGCCACCAATGTATTTCTAAATTTTCTCCTTAGGCAACTTGTGAAATGCTCTGAAATTGTGTGCGGAAACCTGACAGTGTGTTCAGAGTAGAAGCCAAGGAGCAGGCTCTGCTTTAGAGCACCATCCTGCTGCCTGGGTTTCAGAATTGCTTTTGCTCTGTTTCTGTTTTTTTTGTATGTTTGTGTTTTTGTTTGTTTGTTGATTATCTTCAAGCTGCTGGTGAAAACAGAAGTTGTTTGGTAACAAAAACAAAGTTCAGGTAACTCTAAACACTCCCTAAGCAGTGTTCAAAGTATATATCCACATTTGTTTGGTTTAAATGTACTGTGTTTAAAAGTAGTGTTGTCTTCAATGTTAAATGACTTATGTCCTGGAGAAAGCAGAATAGCTAAGTTGCTTGACTGTTGCTGTGAAGGTTTTTATTTATAAATTTATATATTTTAAGTGGGCATTTTTGGTCAAACACTCTGACCTAAAGCAGTCTTTTTAATTTCATGCATAAAGAGATGAAATCAATTAATAAGTGTAATAGCCATGTTAACTGGAAACCTGTGAGAAGTTGAGCAGAGGTGTGCGCACTTCCTTTGCTTCTGTCAAGATGCATGGGAGTATGTGTAGCAGAGCTAGAAACATAGCCCAAGTACTTCAAAAGGTTATCCAGGCTCTTAAGAATAGCAATCTTCCCTCCTGCATTTGAAAACTATCTGTGAGACGTTATTCAAATAAAAGCTTTTTTTCACTACCTCTTTTTACTTTCCTATTTTGTGCTGTGAATTTCTATTCCGATAGTGCAGCTGCAGGTGCAGTAGATAGTCTTGACTATACTGTGCTAATACATCTGTAGAAATAAGGATAATTTGGGATTTATAAGTGAAGCAGTTTCATGGCTTGCACTTCCTTCTCTTGCTGCACGTACTCCAAAGAATCACTTATTCTGTCTAATATATCGAGGGAATAATAACTCTGCTTATACTCTTGGCATGGAAGCTTTGTGTTCAGATGGTTGTAAGGCCAGGAGAATCACTATAAAACACTGCTAGAGCGATAGGCTGGAATTAGAGGACTGCAAATTTTTGTGCATGATTTTTTTTAAAAAAAAATCCAAGTCATTAAAAACATCAGATAAGCTGACTGGTCCGAATTAATAATTGTTTTTTATAAAACTTTATAACTGAGGTAAAACTTTGTGAGTACTCTCTGTGTTAATAGCTTAGTATAAAGTTTTAAAGGCTATTAAACAGATTTTAGTTCATGGTGGAAACGAGGAACCATGTGTTTGCATGGCATTAGCTGGGTGGTATGAATAATATAGTTTATAGGGTAATAATGCTAGAAGTAAAAGATACTTTAGTTGCCTCGAAAATATGCTGGAGGAGGCCTTTGGCTTGTAGCTCAAGTGCAGATGGTCAGACACTAGACCTCAATGAGGGTCCCCTTCACAAGTGTGATCCCTGTGTTCCCCAAGTCTCCACATATATTACAGGGTTGCACTTCTTGAAATCGCCTTCTAGTGGTCAAGTAACCCACCGTGGGCCTGGATTACAGTACAATATCTTAAGACAGAGCACCTTGTCTCCAAACATCTCAGTGTCCCACGGTATTAAAATGTTAATTAGTGTCCAAATGCATCAGTGTAACGCATGGTAAATATGGCAATAGTGGTCCAGCAAGTATAAGATCCCTTAAAAGTGATGTCCTTCAGCATGTTTTTGGAAAGGTATCTTGTTGTCATTATGTTTAGTCTCATTTCATGAATGGACATAAAAGACAAGGATAAAGAATAGGAGAGTGTGGTGTTCCTTTACTCTTAGCATTTGAGAGTACGAAATAATTACATTTTTTTGCTAACCACATGCAAACACCACTCACAGATACCATTTATCTATTTGAATGCTTTTCAGTACAGAAACTGCATTTGACAGGGTAAGAGTTACAAAATTTTTTTTTGTTATTTGTTTTCTCCATGCATGTAAATAGTTCTCTGATTATTTAGACGTGCATAGAAAATAAATCAGGAAAGCTTCAAACCCAGTCACTGTAATGCACATTGTGTCCTAATAGATTTGGAAATGATGTTACTAACTCTGGAAAGGTAGTTTGATCTAGAAGGAATGCTCTTAAAATACCACTGCAAGCTACTTAAGCATCTTGAAGAGTTTTTAGTAAATGTTATTGATGTGTTGGAGACAATTGCTAGCTTAAGGAAGATGATAAAGATCGAGGCTCAGTAGTAAGTCAGGGCAAGACTTACTTAACTTTTACCATTATTTTAGAACAGAAAAACCATAAAGTACTCTATTTTGAAAAGCAAGGAGAATGAATTGCTGCATTTGTGTGCAGAGCCAAGTTTGTCACTTTTTTTTTTTTTTTCTTTCTCTTTTAATTTTCTATTCAAGTAGAAGGAAAAAGGAATCCTTNAAGTGCTTTGCATGTTTCAGGAGTTTAGAGAGCTTGGCGAGGAAACTGGTTGTATGAGGAGTAAAGCAAAACATTTCCAAAATTTCCAAAAGGCAAGAGGTGAAAATAAACTATGTGAATATAAAGTAGACCCATATTATTACAAATGGGTAAATAGTGGTAGATATAAGTTAAATTACTCATCCAAGATCAATGACAGATGAAGTTAATACAGTAGTCTTTATTTCTCCCAAGTTCTTATCGCTGGCCTGCACATGGTATGATGTGTGATACTTCTCATGCTGTATCAAAAAGTCTTTCAAAAGTACTTAATCAAAGTTGCTTACATCACTTAAAATGATGGAGAGAACAGAATTATTTCATTTTAAAAAGAAGTTTTTATTATAAATTAACAAGGAATTGAGTCATATTACTACTTTGGGAACACATAATGTGGAAAAATAAAAAAAAAATTACTGTAGTTCAGGTTATTTTCAGGTTTGCTTTAGTTTTCTTTGATAACATAAGCTGCCTGTGAATGTCGTATGACTAAATCTTTTCCAATTGTTCGTATTTCCCCTCTTCTATTATGACAAAATGTAACTAGTATTTGTAATGATTTAGCATGTGTTACAAATCTTACTAAATTAAGTATATATATTTGTCCTTTATTTGTAGTCTAACTGTGCAAAAGAGGGTAATCTTATCTGTGTTACCCAATCTTAGGAAGTATAGATAAATCACTTCCTCGGTGCTTAAACACATTCATGAACAAAGGCTATTTCTAGGATAGAAAGCTGCTTGCCTTATATATTCTTTTAACAATCTCTTTGTTTTAAGTCAAAATGCTGTCATAATATAATCACTAGTATGACTCTTTCTGAGAAGTTTTAGCATTTAAAGATAGATTTAGGATGTAACAACTCTAGACTAATGTTAGATAAATATTTAAATATTAATGCAAGCGTTCTGCTAAAGGAAATTTAAATGTTTAAAATATTTATTAAGATATTATAGTATTTTTAGTAGACTGCTTCGTGGATAGGTTCAGCTGAGAAACTTCCTTTTTCTTTAGATGAGGTCCAGCTGATTGATGGGAAAATATAAAAGGTTGCGTAGATACTTTTTACCTGGTCTTCTGTTCCTGGACAAACTTATTGTGAAGGGGTCTCATTATTTAAATACTTTGTCTGTCAGTGCTTTAGAGGAGCATTATAGGAGCTGCGTACCACTTTGCTCATTCTCTGATTAAAGCTGCAAGAGGACAGACTGTCTGAATAAACTCTGCACCTCACTCAAGTAGGTGGCATATCCTGAAAAATAAGAGGTGAAGAGTAAAATTCTAGAAATGGGAAATAGAAGCACAATGTCGAACTTGTGAGTGTCACTCATTTAGTGTAGTCTAGATCTTGGGGATTTTTTTTTTTCTATTCTGACCTAGAAAAGTTTCTTATATTTTTAAAATGGAAAATAATTTTTTGTGGGAAGAAATTATAGGTAGGAGCATAACTTCTTAAATTATTTGTAAGAACTCTGTCAACACAAGAATTGAGATGCTGAAGAGATGTGAAATTTTTCAAGAGTTGCAAGCATTTGTCTTGATAGTAAAATTTCTCCCTTGCATTTGTTCCTGGATGAAAATCCAGACTACTTGAATACAGGGGAGAAAAATTGCTTGGTATTTATAAAATGTGATGGGCATTAGACTACTGCAAAACCCTCATGGCGGGAGGAGGCTGGAATTGAAGAGTTCTCATGTTGTTGTGCAATAAGTCCCTAGGTATGGAGGGTGCCATGGGCTGAGATCCATTATTTTGACATGACAGCTACCAGGTGTTCCATTTCCACTTGTTTTCATACAAAGAAAATCTGAGGATCTATCACAAATGAAGCAGAACTGATGCTGCCAGCATACAATCTCTGTTGAGGAAAGTAAATCCCAGCTGCCACATAGCTAAGGGTAATGTAATTTGCTCAACTACAGACAAAATAAAATGTGGTTGAAAACATTTTTAAAAATAAAAGTATGTTGCATCTGCTCAACAACAGCAGAGAAATCCAGGCAAGTTCCTGAAAACACGGAGGGTCAATTTAGATATTTTTTTTCTAAAGTACTTTTTAAGATTAATATGTTCATGAGGTAGCTTTGTCTAATACAAATTATGAAGTATATGAGATGAAGGTGCTATTTATTTTATGGAATCGTCTTTGATTTGCTTCCATGAAAAAGTAAGTAATGTTTTTGTTGTCCAGTATTGCTGCCAACAGGCAGAGCTTTTGCTGCCTTGTCATCAGCATCACATGTCCAAAAACTGTCATGCATTGGTGTTGAGTTTTAAATGCTTTTTGCAAAGTGCATGGTAAAATATAACTTACTATTGAATGTTTTATTATAGTAAAATGTCAGCCAGCTATGCATTTTCCTACTTGTATTTTGTCATGGATGTAGGAGAAGAAATGTTTACCTTGCTTTAAACCGACTATATTAGTATCTTGTTTTAAAATTACCTGTTGTATGCCAACTGCAGGGTATAGTTTTTCTGGAATACATTTAATGGCTTATATTTCCTCTTCTGAAAACCCTGTGCAGCTACACCAACGTTTCTCATAAAAGTGTGTTTGTCAGTTGATAAGGTTGTGATTATAAAACTTCCTCAAGGCTTTTGCCTTTGAGCTGCATAAATTCTGAGTTGTTTGCTCTCCTGTACTGTGATTTTTAGCATGCAAAATAGTCTTTTTATGTCTCCTGGAATGCTAATGTGGCCTCTTGCAGTCTTCCCTGCGCCCTCCTGTAGACCGGCTGCTCTAGAGGGTCCCTTGCCATTCCGGCTTCTGCAGTTGATCTCCTGAGTGCTTCAGTCTTGGATTGCTGCAGTTTAAATGGCAAGTGCAGGGCACCATCTTACCTTACTTGACACTAATTCTATACTACTGTGACTTCTTTAGCTTTGGAGATGTGGCGAAAGAGGTGTGTGAATGTAATTTATTTGTATGTGTTGGCATGAGGCCTTGACATGCGGCTATAGCAGCAACCTCTTTAGTGAGATAAAATCTCATTTGTACAACCTAAACCATTTGTACCCTAAAGCAATAAATAACATGCACAGATGAGCAGCCTACTAGTAAACTGAGAGTTGCTAAAAGTTGTACTTTTCTTGATTATTAACTGTTGCTCTTTCCACGGGCCTGCAGAGCTATTTGCAATTCCCCTGTGTAAGAGCAATGTAACTGTGCTGACACTGAACGATCCCTTTATGTGCCTACTACAAGCAGTTGGCACAGAGGATCTTGCCTTGGTTGTTGTTAACTGTCCCACCTTAAAAAGAATTTTAATAAAGGAAACTGATTAGAATTATGATTCCTCAACATTATTTTTACTTGTATTAAGACAATTAATGTGTGATTAATAAAATACATTAGCACACTTATTGAAATCAGCACCCTGCTATCACATATTATAGTAGTTACACAGTAAAGACTTCTAATGAGTAATTGAATAACATGCATTCATTTTTATTTTATCTCCCATATCAAGTTTAATAATATAGCTGGTCATAAACTGCTATTATGAGATATATTGCCCAACTCTTCCCATGTCATTATCACTGTTCAAGCATTTGGTAGAGAAGAGGTAGACCAGATGTTTAAAACAAACAAAATCCTGATCCACTCTGCTTCCCTTATATAGTCCAGAACAAGCTATCCAAAAAATTGGCAAAGCTAATTTTTTTGTAGGTAATCACTTTATGTAGGTTTTTTTTTTTTTTTTT